>JAUZSZ010000091.1:21888495-21899749 GCA_034780575.1 Labeobarbus marequensis | reverse complement strand
GGCCAGGATATTATTGTTTATTTATTGTTTACTTATTGTTTTAATTAAAATTTAAATGTGTAAATGTATTGTATTTTTATTGTGAGGGACTGAGAGACGATAGGAGAGCTGACATCCAACTTTAAAAAAAAAAAAAAACACATCTTGAGAGTCCAAAAAGTCCTGCGTGATGAAGCCTGTTAGAATGCCCTTATAATTCCAGAAATGAAACAAAAAATACCAATGTATGAGTTTTTACATTTTTATATTCATTGCACAAGCAATGTACTTTTCTGTATTTCAGCACATGTGCGCGAGACCGCAAATACAAATGTGCTATTAGTTTTATACAACAGTGCATAGCAACAAGGTGTTTCATTCTGTGAATGAATCGGTTTTTGAACAAATCGAATGAGCCAGTGATTCAATGGTCCATTCACTTGATTCCTTTCTATTGAATCAGCCATTTTGAACGGATTGTTTGATATGAATTATTCAGTAAGTCATTTATTAAAACGGGGACTTGCTGCCACTTACTGGCGGTTTTATTGTCATATTTATTTATCCATGACAGACATAAATCAGCCAAGGTGCCAGCACAAAAACACATTCAGAAAAATTTATAAAGCTAATTTTTCATTAAATAGAAACCTTTTTGAAAATGAGACCAATTTTGTAATCATTGTGTAAAATTAGCCACAGGAACCCCACCCAGAATATTTAGTAAAATTTAAAACAATACTAGTGCTAATACATTGTAATATTACAGCTACGTAGACATATTGGTAACACAAAATAGAATATTTTTATATATTATATATTAAAGCAGCTTGCCACATGTGCCAGCATTCTGTCCACAGCTGGACACACACGCAAAGAGAAACAGTGATTGTGTTGGCTGGTGATTTATAGATAGTTTACTCAAGAGGCATTGAGATGAGGAACAGATCCTGTGTCTGGTTTCTATATTGCATTCATGGAATATAAAACATACACCGAAAGGTCACATAACTGTGGGTGTTAAGGAAGCAAAATGTGAAAATCGACATCCTTCTGCGTGTGTGCTTGTAGTCTTGTCCTGCTTTCCTCCTCTTGGTCCGCAGTGCTGTGGAGTGTATGTCCTAGATTTAAGTGTGTGGGTGAGATTTTAAAAAAGCAAAGAAACAACAGTATGTTGCAGAGTCTATGTGTGTGTAGATATCTGGTGCAGAATTGGAGGTGTTCAGGGGGCTGTTTTGCTACCCCTTATCTGTAATCGAGCAGATCTACACAGATAAATGGTGTATTGTTGTAGTATATGTAAAATAACCAATTAAACTAATAGTACCAATTAAATGATATTTAATCATTTGTCTTTGTCTTCTTTGTTTATGAAAAGAACATCAGATAAATAGCCCAACAAAGTGCACGGGTGAATTAGTTTTAGTGTACTGGTGCACATAGAGAGAAGTTTACAGTGCTGCATAAACTTTGCATCTGACACACTCTTTCACACAAAGATGCACACACACTCTGTAAACAGCTGTCTGACAGATCAGTAATGCCTTATATGTCAGTTTCCAGCAGTAAAACAGAAGCCACATTTCTTCCCCTTCTCACCACAAACCCATGAAAAGAGTGTAAGTAACATTTTAAATGGAATTAAACATTTAAGTGTACATTTATAAACAGCACACAAATAAAAGGGAAGTGGAAATATGAAAGAAAAAAAAAGGATTTTTTTATAGAGATGAGTTTATTTCCTGTGTATTAATAGTAGAACAGGGCAGCTGGCATGATCTAGAAAATGAGATATTCCATATATATTTATGTCCCTACACAATGTTAGCTGTTAGACTGGGTAATTTACCTCAGATAGATCAAGAAAAGAATAGATAATGCTTTTATCTATTGTAGAAAAATGAGTGATCTTTTCCTCCCCCTCTCTTCATCTCTCTGCAGCAATGCAGAGGAACATAAGACACTTAAAAGACCCAAAAGTGTCACGACAATGTCACTGTGACACTGCCACAGAATCATACACACTCTCACACACATTTTCTCTCAATCTCTCTAGATCATCAGTGATATTTTCTTGGTCTAGAAATATGAAAGAACTTGTATTCTATAATATGTATCACCTTTGACCTTTACATACATCTTAACAATGATCTTTCTTTAATTTATTATATGACCTAAAAAGGTTAAACTGTTTATTATTTACAATTTATTTGATAATTCATATATCTATAAGAGCCATGCACAGTAATTACTATTCTCATATAGGCAATTTCTGTGGTATGGGTCTCATTGAGAAAGGTGGAGTGGGTTGGCCTACAAGCAGCCTAATTAGAGATGTTTAATTAACAATAATAACCTCAAACACACAGCTAATTATCATTAACTCAGTGCGGTCAAGTACTTTGAAGAAGCCTACTTAGGGCTGTGTGGAAGCACCCATGCACTCAAATTGAAGTAAGTATAGACAGTCTGTTACCAAAAAGGTTGGTTCCAAGCCATCCAGAACTTTAACAAGCCTTTTAATTTTCTCTGTTTCTTTTTTTTATATACATTTTAATGCCAGTTTTTAAATGTAGAGCTGATTCAATGAGACTTTCAAGTTTTGTAATCAAAAATTGACTCTATTTACATTTTTAATTGCCTGAAATCCAAAAAGTGCTGTCTTCATAACTATTTTCCTTTTGGCTTACGTCATTGAGCCCTTCCCACTGACCGTATGTCATTATTTGTCATATAGAATCCACACCTGATCCACACCCAACTGCTGGTGCTCCTTTCTGTTAAGGAACGCCCACTTTTCATGGTATGAAAGGTTATGAAATTTGTATAAAAAAAAAGTCTCGTTTATATTTTGTTTCACTTATAAATATATCGCATTCACAAAGTGAAATTGGTTGTATATGATTTTCTTGAATAAGGCATAACTCCTGTTGTAAATCTGTGGTAAAAACCAAAGCACAAACCTTGTTCAGAGAAGGGAAGTGTACAGTCGCGTCAAATACATACACCCCCGCAAGAGAAAAACTCGTCCTCTTTAATAAAGAATCTGCAAAACAGGCAACCTAGATACATCAGCTGCATGCATCCAAAAATGTCCAGCTAACACCATGTAATCAAAAAACTCGCCAACTGCTGGATTTATAGTTCAAGTCGGTGTAAAAAAATTATGTATAGGCCTAATGCTGCGACATGTAATTATGATGTTTAGGAGTTTTTAAAACTTTTTTTTAGTTTCTGAATATGCAAATGTTATCTAAGAGAAAGAACGATGATTAATTAATTGATAGACGATGTATGTGGGTGTAGGCCTCTATAGCATATCGTCAGCTCAATTATGTACTTGATTATAGCCTAGCATTTGTTCAACATAAACCTATATTATTTATATATCTTTATTTATATATATAAATGCTAGGCTGTTATATTATATTATATATATATATGCTAGACTGTAATCAAGTACATAATTGAGCTGACAATATGCTATAGAGGCCTACACCCACATACATCGTCTATCAATTAATTAATCATCGTTCTTTCTCGTTAGATAACAAACATTTAATATATTAAATATATTGTATTTAATATATTATATATTTTATATACATTATATTTTATATATATATTATATTTTATATATAATATAAATAATATAATATATATAAAATTTAGAGCATGATATCAGAGTAGCTGATAGAAAAAGAGAAAACCCAAATGAAGAGAAAGGGATAGAGGGAGTTAAAATGATGAATGTGTCTCCTATTTGGGACAAGGTGTCTGTAACTTTCAGGTACTCCAGAAAACAAACTCTTATCCTTGCTCTCTCACTCTGTTCTGGGTCACATCGTCTCCTAGGGACGTGAAAGCAGGGCAACGCCAGCCCTCCCTCCCCTTTTCTTCATATCCCTCACACACACAGTCTCAATCTGTAATACACTCTTTAATTACTCAGTTGAAGATACTTAATCACAGAATTGCATCTCTCAAATTCACTCTCTGTGGACTCAACCTGGCTGTCATTGAAATCTTAAAAAACGTTGAGGGGTTCAGAAAAAAGTTAGAGAGCTATTTATAAACTATTGGTTTATCCTAAAGTATGTCTATCTAAACCTAAGCTGCTCTTGAATGATTTGCATCAGGAAATACATTTGAATGGAACAGAATTCAATTGAAATGAACCACATAGGGAACAATTATACATAGCGCTGACTACCATACAGTTTATGGTTTTATTTCAAAAGTGGTCAACCCCATAGGTATCATATGCATAACCACATTAGAGAAGCAAGTTTTCACACACAAAGGAGGATAAAATAGGAAGTTGAGGCACTAGTGAGGCTTGGAAACCAAAGTGAACACAGTAACTCTACACTCAGGTAAAGTTTACTCAAATGATACAGCAACAATTAATCCTTCAGACAAACTACTTATTCATTCCTCATAAATATACATTAAGCCCTCATATTGTAATTATAACACAGCAAGTGAACAGATTGGCAGTTTGGACAAAAGGTAAGTAAATTAAACATTACATCATCATCAAGTGCAACGAGAACACCAGCTCAGTTGCTAAATACTAACTATCAATCCAAAGTTACTCTTTCTGATTGCTGTAGAAGTCATTGTCCAAATGACAGACAGCAGTATGCAAGGAAATATAATCCAGACATGAGAGGACATTAAGAAAATGCCACCAAATGAACAAAATGGGCTCAAATTCACACCAATTCCCATATTTAGAGATTGTCCTAGTAAAATTTAGTGCACTTGGGTATTGCATAATATCTATCACATTGTACAATGGTTAAGTTAAGCAACATCTCACTGGTTCTAAAATGTTCTTATCTAAATGACAGCTGGAAGTGCTACAGTGTGCCTTTTAAAGTGTATCCACAGCTCAACGAGGTCTTAGGAAGAAGTATTTGGCACAAAATAAATGTCTGTGTGAGAGCATTTTATTCCCTTGGTGTTCCAAAAATATGTCTGTTGCGTCACGTTAGCGTAGGGATGGTTGATTATACGCCCAATCACACTGGGCTGTGATTTTTGAATGTGACGTGAAAATGCATTGCTCTCGAATGATCAATAACAGATTTAATTGCTCATACGAGAAGACAAAAGCAGGACAGCAGATGCTACAGGACTGTAGCCTCTTCCATGGCATTGACCCATCTGGAATAGAGCAGAATTTTCACATTATGTAATAGCAGAACATAATATATTTGTGTTAATGTGTTATGTATAACGTTTTAATGTTTTTGAAAAAAAAAATGTTTTTATGCTAAAAAAGGCTGTATTTATTTGAGAAAAATACAGTAAAAACAGTAATATTGTAAAATATATTTTTTACAAACTTTACATTTTATTTAAATTGTATTAAATATATTTTATAATGTAATTTAATTTAAATGTAATTTATAAATCTGAATTTTCATCAGTCAATACTCCAGCTGTTAATGACGCATGATCCTTCAGAAATCATTTTAATATACTGATTTGGTGCTCGAGAAACATTTCTTCTTATTATCAACAGTTGTGCTGCTTAATATTTATGAAATGGTGATACATTTTTTGTTCAGGTTGCTTTGATAAATAGCAAGTTCAAAAGAACAGCATTTGAAATCTTCTGTAACAATATTAACATCTTTACTGTCTGATCTATTTAATGAATCCTTGCTGAATGAAAGTAATAATTTCTTTCAAAAATATATAAAATTTACTAATCCTAATGCTATATGTACTCATTATAAATTGCTATATTGTGTGAATGTAATATGTATTTTAACCTCAGTGCAGTGTGACTGTCCTGGGCTCTGAAAGTGTAGAAGAGAGTGCTTTTGTGATACAGCTGAAACATGCTGCTCTCCCCTTCAATCTCTGACCTCACAGAGAAACCCAAGAGAGGAAGGGTCTCGGATGCAACCCTCTCCTTATATAAAAAGAAAAAGACACAGGGAGAGATTAGGAGCTGCGTGTTGCAAGTTAATGTGTGCAAAAACGTGACTCTGTGCATTACCTCAGGCTGTGGGTATGCGTAGAGAACTTTATCTTTCAGGAGGAACCACAGGCTTCTCCAACTTCTCTTGCTGTTCCTGTACCTCTGCAGGGTTCCACTCATCACTCCATCAGACACTGTCTCCTAGGCAACAACACATGATGTTTCACCCCAAATCCAAAGGAAAAAATAAAACATTAAATGAACAAAAGTTGGAAGGGGTGTAACTGTAATTGAAAATAATGCAATGTGGAAAATTTTTATGGTCTTAAAATAAGACTTTTTTTAATAGCAACACTTAATTTTGCAACAAAACTCTGTGTTATAATCAAACAATTCAGAGTAAGATCAGAGTAAAACATGTTCCACTGGACTGATATTTAGTCCAAAGATATTAATCTAGAGGTTATGGGATACCTGGTTGAAAGACAGTTGGCCTTTGCGGCTTCTCCACAGATTCGATGGATGAATGTTTTGGAAGATAGAAGAGAGAGGTCGACTGGAGCTCTCTGTTATTGTGGCAACATCTCTCAAACAAATGCATACACAATTATAATGAGAGTCACACATAACTATGTTTAATTAAAACTATTTTAATAAAAGATATTGTGGTTTTACCGTGTTTACGCAGCTCAGTGTAACAATGATCACACACTTTGGCACGTCTGTTCTTCATATATTTGAGGGGGAATTTGTTTCTGCAACAATCTCTGCAGAAAATCTATAAACAATATAAGATGGGAAAAATCACAATAAATAAAGCTTATAGTGGTTCTCTATGCAAAATGAAAATTTGCTGAGAAGTTATTCACCCTCAGGTTATTCAAGACGTCGAGGAGTTTGTTTGTCATCTGAACAGATTTGGAGAAATGTTTCATTACATTACTTGCTCAACAATGGATCCTCTGCAGTGAATGGGTGCCGTCAGAATGAGACTTGAAATAGCAGATAAAACATCACAATAATCCACAAGTAATCCCCACAACTCCAGTCCACCAATTAACGTCTTGCTGTGCGCTTGTAATAAACAAATCCATTATTAGGAGGTTTTTAACTTCAACTCTAACTCTATCCAGATTATTGCTTTCTCCAGTGAAAAAGCTGTCTTGTCTGAATCAGGAGAGAAATATGCACAGATCAAGCACCGGTTACAAGCGAAAACAGTCCAAAACCGTTCTAAACCAATATCAGTGGACAACAGGGGATGGACATTTTCACTGGAGGAAGATTATGGATTATGGATATTTTATCCAGAAGTGATAGTTTAAAGATAAAAACATCATAATGATGAACTTGTTTATTACAAACATGCTGCTTTTATCAGCTGTTTGGGCTCTCATTCACTGAAGAGGATTCACTGGTGAACAAGTGATGTAATGCTAAATTTCTTTAAATCTGTTCCAATGAAGCAACAAACTCATCTACAGCTTGGATAGCCTAAATGTAAGTAAATAAAATTTTTTAGGAAAACTATTCCTTTAAGTGTACCTTGCCGCAGGCGTGGCAGTGATGTCTTCGGTTTGTGAGGCTGAAATGTGAGTGACAGTTCATGCAAACCGTCACCTGAGAAACAGAAAGCAGAGGAGGAGCGTTCTCGCCAAGACACATCTCTGGTCCATCCACTAACTAAAACACAAGACACAAATAATTTCACAACAGGAAACAAAATGTCAACTTTTTCAGGTGTTGACATTTTAGTTAAACTGTATTTAAAGCTTCCTCACCCCAAAACAGTGTACTGGGTCTCCTGAAACAGGGCTGAGATTCACTAATGTCCGATTCAGTGTAGCAAACCAGCCATCTCGTTCAGTGCAGGAGCTGCACACAGGAACACATGCATCAGTCACACTGCACACACATCCACTACATATGTATGTGTGAACGTTTGAGTTTGTATATGTCACTTGCTTGGCAGACAAAGTGATGCTTATATCTTTCACGTCTATCTTCAATGCACTCTGAGCGTTCTCTATAGGTGGCTTGCTGACCTGAAAGACAAAAAAAAGTGAAAAGCATTTAATAATTATAATTCACTCACTGTCTGGGGTTCAGACAAATTTAATGAGGCACTTACGGTTCTAAAAGAAGAGAGGTGAAAATGAAAGAAGGTATAAAAAATTATAAATAGACAAAATAAATACATGAAAGAACTTTTTTGAACATTTTCATACATATAATAAATGCAAACTAGAAAAAGATGAAGATCTAACATTTTATTTTCTTATTTTATTCCCTTTCGTATTATACATTTTTCCTTTTTTCTTTTAGTTCTGTTTTCTCATTTCATTTTATGCATTTTAATTTATTATTCTGTTAGATGTTAGTTTTTACTATTTATATGACATTTATGTGTTTTCGATAAATCACTTTGTAAAGGCTATATAAATAATGCTATACAAAGATACAACCTGTGCTATTTTAGTATTATTCGTATATTATTAGATTATTAATATTTTTAATACAGCTTTAATTTAATATTTCAGTTTTCATTTCATTTTAGTAATTTTGTTAAATGCTTTTGTCTTTTTTTGCTTTATTATTATTTCAGTTTTATTTTAATAATATTGGTGCTTATTTTATTATGGTTGGTTTTTAATAGTTTTATTTAAAAATAACAACACTGCTTATAATTAGTGTCTTAAGCACTAGCATTAGTATAAAGTGCATTAGTGTTCTCCCTATTGAGAAATGATGGTTTCCAAGAACTATTATACATGAATAACACTAGAAGTGTCTGTGAATGTTATCAGCTTTACCTCCATCCCTGCCAGTGGTAATCTGTTGATGAGTCTGTATTTGCCATCTTGCTGAGGATATGTGTACAGCATTATGTCATTCATCTGAAAATGTAAAAAGTAAAAAACGCATAACAAACAATGCATAACAAAAGCACAAATAACTACTTTGAAATTTGCATACCACAACAGTTAATGTGAGTGGGTCACTGTAACAAATGTTCACCACAAGGGGGCTCTATGAGGTTGCTTTGCTGCATCACTGCTCTGTCCATCAGTGACCACAGGCAATGTTTGTATTAAGGCAAGTTGTTACAGCAAGGCATGATAACATAGTGATTTAGGACAAACTCAAACGTGCATTTAAGCTGTGATTTAACAAAGAGCATACTAATTCAACAAGATACTTATTTCTCTGTGACAGAATTATTAGTCATCAATTACTCAGTCTGATGCCATTTTTATTTGTTCAAACAACTGCCAAATCATGTGCACATTATTCTGGGTTATCATAGGCACTGAAGAAAACATCTATACAGCTAAACACAACCAAAATTCATCTTTGTAGAGAGGATGTTGTGCAAACAATGGATTTAGATGTCCCTTCCTACCATCAGATACTGCCTGATAAGGCAGCATATTTTGTCTTCTGAAATGTTAATCAATGGTGCATATGAAATGTCACAGACTGTCTCCTGCATCAAGCAATAAAATATGAGGGATATTCAAGTTCAGCACTCTGGGGGCCACGTGCCCATCTCAGCGCACAACTGTCCGTCTGACTGAAAAGTCTACAGTATACAGTTTTTCTGACAGCCCACCTCACGGCCATCCTGTCACCCTCTGTTCTGTTATCTCAACACATTGCTTTGTCCCTGTTCCCACAGACTTATTCTGGGGTGAGAACAGCATAGCAATAACAATAGCACATCTAGACATAAACACACACAGAACAACATCCTGTCAGGAAACTCTAAAAACAAGTAAAATAGCTCCCAAACACAAAGCAGAGACACTAGAGTCTATACAGAAAGAAAGCAACTGTGTCTCTTGCATGCTCAACTTTGGCAATCTCATCTCAGCTACTAAAAGTCATATATATTCTAATACCTTTCTTCCAAAAAAAATAAAATAACATACCAAGAAAAGGTGACGTGGCTGCTTGCACTTTCTGCTGACCTTCATTAAAGTGCCTTCTTTGACAAACATCTAGGGCAAAGATAAAGATAGAGATTAAGACAACCTTACTCGTCATTAAAGCATTAAAACCCCCCAAAATTCAGAGAAATCCATAAAATTTGATTGGATGAAGGGTGTGTGATCAGTGAGACATTGAATTTCTCACCCTCCCAGGTTGTAGGAGATCTGTCAGACCCAGAACACTGTGTTCGATATGGACCAAATGCAGGAGATCCGCCTGAGAGAGAAAAATAATGCAAAAATGCCCTTACATGGCACAGCAGTGTCATTTACACAAACAGCTTTGGTTCCACACACACAGACTATCTGTAAGCACATTAGGCCCAAAAACACATACTTACTCCATTCTTAAGGCTGTCATTGACATCATGAGCAATATCTGAGACCACAACCAAAGCATCTGATGGGAAGGAGTAATAGGTAGAGAGGGACAGATTAATATTTTATACATTTTCAACATACATAAAATACACACAAACATGTAATAAATACTACATATATTACTGTACATAGAACTGAATGTATATTACATTTCTGCATTAAATAATTATTGAATATATTAAATATTTCCTTAAAAAAATAGGTCATCTCAATAAATTATTAAAAACTGCATAAATAATTACACAATAAATAGAACATATATAAAATTAATGAATATAAATAAATAAAAATAAAAATACATTTATATTCTGTCACACTGCAGAACTAAACAGAATATCCTCCCTCACAAACAGATACTCTCTTACAGCAGCACCTCATAAATAAATGACCCTCATATATAAATGATGGAGAAAGGCTTGTTTAAAAAAATGATTGAAAATCCATGATGGGGTCAAAGGTCATTTGCCTTTTGTGAAACTATCTAGAAGATCAGAGATATGTGGTTGCTTAAGCAAATCAATTATGCACACACTGAGAGAGATAAGACCAAAGGATTCGTTTGTAATTGCAAACATGTCAAGATATCAGTTTCTTAAATTGATGAAACCTACATTAGGAAACAAAATGGCTCTCTCATTTACTGTAATCCAAGAGTTATGAAAAAAAAAACAAGATAAAAAAAAAAGTATACTGCTGTTGCTGTTAAGATACTGTTGTCTGTGAGTAATGCTGAGATTTACTTTGTGTATTTTCAGACTCTCTGGAGTCTGGTGAGAGGTTGTTCAGGTAGTCTGTTGGGGAAAAAAACAACAAAAATAAAACAATATTTAGCAATACTACAGGTCTTGGTATAAAAATTCCAGGAAAAAAATAAAAATAGAAACTATTTAAATTTATAAGAATTAATAAGGATATAAAGTCATTAGTTAAAAAGTATTTAGTAGTCACCTGTTAGCAGCATACG
>JAUZSZ010000091.1:21871261-21882678 GCA_034780575.1 Labeobarbus marequensis | reverse complement strand
ACCACAACCAAAGCATCTGAGGGGAAGGAGTTATAGGCAGAGAGGGACAGATTAATATTTTATACTTGTACATTTTCAACATACATAAAAATACACACAAACATATAATAAATACTACAGTACATAGAACTGAATGGATATTCAATTTCTGCATTAAATAATGATTGAATACATTAAATATTTCCTTAAAACAATAGGCCATCTCAATAGATTATTAAAAACTGCATAAATAATTACACAATATTTAGAACATATCTAAAATTAATGAATAAAAATACATTTATATTGTGTCACACTGTAGAATTTAACAGAATATCCTCCCTTACAGATACTCTCTTACAGCAGTACCTCATAAATAAATGAGCCTCATATATAAATGATGAAGAAAGGCTTGTTTAAAAAGATTATTCAAAATCCATGATGGGGTCAAAGGTCATTTGCCTTTTGTGAAACTATCTAGAAGATCAGAGATATGTTGCTGCTTAAGCAAATCAATTATGCACACACTGAGCGAGATAAGACCAAAGGATTCGTTTGTGATTGCAAACATGTCAAGATATCAGTTTCTTAAATTGATGAAGTCAACATTAGGAAACAAAATGGCTCTCTCATTTACTGTAATCCAAGAGACACAGAAAAAAATAAGAAAAGAAAAAAGTATACTGCTGATGCTGTTAAGATACTGTTGTCTGTGAGTAATGCTGAGATTTACTTTGTGTATGTTCAAACTCTCTGGAGTCTGATGAGAGGTTGTTCAGGTAGTCTATTGGGGAAAAAACAAAAAAAGAAAATATTTAGCAATACTACAGGTCTTGGTATAAAAATTCCAGGAAAAAAATATTTAAATTGATAAGAATTAATAAGGATATAAAGTCATTAGTTAAAAAGTATTTAGTAGTCACCTGTTAGCAGCATGCGGTATTGTAGGATGCGCACAATGACCTGCAGCAACTGCTTTTTCAGAGTCTCTGCATCTGGTAGCTGAGAAATAAAACACATGCTACAGTATATAGATATATATTTAAATACATCCCATCTGAGTAAATGAACACACAACTCAAACACATTTATGTGTAATAATACAATATAAAGCACACACTCAAATCACACTTAATGACAGTGGCAGGTTGATGGATATGCCTAATAATAAGAATAGATTTGGTTCAGTTAAAGTTGTCAATCAATGCAAACAAAAACATCATACATCCCTTACTGTGCTTTGTATATGTTCCAGATAATTCAATTTTTCATCATAATGACTGATGTAAGAAGAGAAAATGGAAAACTCTGTCTTCTTTGCCAGGATGATTTCAGCAATACCTTCATTCTGATCCCTGATGAGTGGAGTGAAATGCATAAAACAGATGAAATGATGACAGATGGACATCATTTGAGAATGATAAACAATTGAAGGTAGCATATGCACATGCATGTGCGAGGGTGAGAGTGTCTTACCATTCTTTTAAGCGAGTCTCCAGTAATGTGTGGATATTTTGGTGGAGAGTATAAATATCAGGTACCTCTGTCCACACTGTCATCAGCCTCTCATCTGCTTCAACTGACTATTGTGTGAAAGTGGGGGAGAAATATAAGAGTTCACCTTCATCTCTATTTTTCTATTTCTACATCACTATTTTTCACTATTTCCTACTGAAATCCACACACAATGTCAGTGAGAAATATGAATGATGCACCTCATAGAGAAGTTGTAAAGTCCTGACATGCCTTAAAATGAAGAAAAAGAAGCATGGTCATAATAATATAGCTATTTCTGTTCAATCCAGACATTTTTCAAACACAAACATGCAATGGCAATCATTTTATCAATGATGAAATTACTTTCTGCCAATCTACTTATAGACTTCAGCTGTTGTTTTCATGACTTACTGGGCCTCACTGTCCAGAAGTTCTTTGGCACTATAGAAAGCCCTGGAACAGTTGACATTCTGAAATAAAATGGCAACTGACTTACAATAAATTAAAACAAATCAACGCAAGACACATAGAAACACTCATAACAAGCTTACCAGTTTGTCAGATGCCTTTGTCTTTTTCTCTTGTGTACAAGCCACACCCACAGACACACCCACTGTTCCATCTTGTCTCACATTAGGAGAACAGAAAGTGTAGAGGCTAAATAAGAGGAAAAAGTAGAATCATGACACATTCACAAAATAAATAAATAAACTACCTAGTTAAGGAATAACTTTTAGTTAGCAGGAAAGCAATACTTTATTATGCAATACTTTAAAGACTAACATACAAATTAAGAGGGTTGCAAAACTGTCTAGTACATTTATAAAGTAAATGGAGTGGCTTTATATCATTATTCTATGTAAATACATTTTTCTAAAATGTCCAGGTTGTAAAATGTTAAAACAAACTTTTTATTTAAAAATCACTGGATGAAATTAAAAGAAAAGACAAAGACATTTCAGTGTTCTCATTTAAAAAAAGTTTATTTGTTTTCCTGTTATTAGACCTAACATGCATTCATCAAGTTTCGATATGTTAACACATTTGCTTATGATTCCAAAGTTTTATGCTGTTTATATTGTGCCTAGTTTCTCTAAACTGAAACATACCGAAGAGGAAAAAATATATATTTGTTATATTAATATTTGTTATATTAATAATATAAACATATTTAAACAATATACCAATATCTAAACAATTGTACCTATCTGTCTCTTGCTCACATGGCTGACTTTTGCCCTGGAAGCCCGGCAGACTGCTCATATCCACATAACCATCAGTATCACTGGTTGAACTCTGATTTCGTTGACTCTGAATGACTGGATTCAGGAGGCGAATCTGTACATTCTCATAGTGAGAAGCAGCATTTTGAACGTTCTCATAATCTGAAGAGTCTGTATTGGGAGATGAGAATGATCGAGGTTTGGAAAGGGGATGGGGCTCAAAGAGAGACCCTAGCTCCATAGAAATGGTGCTTGAAGCCAAATTATTATTAAGGGCGAAGTTTAGTCCCTGTTTTTGTCTATTCTTTTGGAAGACAAAGGAAGAAGGGGACATAGGTGGCGTGCAATCTGGAGTGCTCTGCAACTCCGGGCTGCCCATGTTATGCCTGATAAATTCCAAGCGCTTGCATGACCCTTGTGGACTTGACTCAGACGAGGACCTGGAGGAGACTGAGCGATTATCCATAATGCTTTTACGATCTGATTTCCTAAGGAATCGTAATGGCAGAAGGTATCGCTTGAACCCAAAATCAGGCTTCTTGCAAGAAGCGGAGACTTCGTTCGGGAGGGATGGAGAACTTTTTCTGATTGGTCGCTTTGTGATGGATGCCAGTTCAAAAGGGGGTGGTATATCAACTCGAGTGACTTTAGCTAAGTTTGAGGTGCCTTGTGAAAGACATCCTAATGAGCCTGTCAGTGCAGGTCTACTATCTCCAAGGAAACACTGATCTGTATAGAAGGAGCCTGGGTGTAGCAGAAGCCGCCTATTTCCTGTTGCAGGGCTACTCATTAGGTCAACTCTCTTACTGGGGGTTTCCACAGATATAGAGCGAGTCATAAAATACTTCCTGTTCTGAAGGAAGTCTTTGGCTTGGATTTTTGGCTCTGTTTCTTCATACACATGATCTACTGTGAGTTCTTTTCCCTGAGATCTTCTCAAGTGGGCAACCCCTTCTTCTTCTTCTTGTTCTTCCCCAATGCTCTCTTCTTCTTGATTTTGTTGTAAACTTTGGCCTTGGCTTTCAGATTGCTGTTGAATGAATGAGAAAGCATTGATAGCATCAAGATTTAAGGTGGCAGGTATCGCTTCATCATGTTTAACCACATATTTGCTACAGTAGTTGTGATTTGTATCTGCTATATCATCATCTGAGACCATTTCAGAGCCAGAAAATTGCTGAGGAGAAGAAGAAGAATTTGAAAAAGACGTCAGATTGGACTCAAGGAGCGTTTCACCTCCACTGTTTGGTGAAGGACAGTCTGGAGAGTCAATAGCAGCTGAAGGATCCTGAGATCCACTGTCTTCTGATAAATAATGGCTTCCTTTTTCGTCCATTTGCTCTTTTTCTAATTGTATTTCATCATCCTCTTCCTCAATGGAAGTTGAAGACAAATCAGAGCTGTTTAATCCCTCCTCCAAAGTAAGCATCATAATATCTCCATTGGCTTTGTCCTCTGTTTCTGTTATTTTGAGAGGTTCTGTTTGTTCAAAAAGGTCACACTCGGAAAGTCCATCTTTGTCTGCTAACGCTTCACCTGCATCACAAATATCGGGGAACATCTCATCTATGTCTTCTTCACTTGAAAACATTCTACCTGGGACTATACCATTTGGGTAAAATGCTTCAATGAAAGTTTTACTGAGGCAAATTTCATCATACAGGAATCTGTCTGTGTTTGCAATGCATCCATAAACAGCATTAGAAGCCAACTGAACATCACTAGAGCTTTTATGTGATGTTGATACACCATTTTTAGTCAGTCTCCATGCTATCTTCCCAGTGTCCTCTACTTCAGTCTGATCGGTCTCTATGTTATCATCCACGTCTCTCTTACAGCATAAATCAGCGAGAAGGTCCATCGACTCTTCCTCATCCTCGGACTTAAATGTTTCACCTTCTTCTAAACCCTCCACCAAATCTAAATCAATTCCCTGTGCCAATTCATCCCCACATCCTAACTCATCTCCCTGTTCCACAATAACATCTGGTTCTGTCTCTTCTGCTTTCATTGTCTTTTCCGAATGTATTGTCGTCTCTGTCTTCCTCTCTTGTGACCCCTCCTGTTCCAGAACTATTTTTCCATACATTTCCCTCATATGCTCTCTTGAGTTTGGAGGCCTTCGGCTTTTGTTAGTATGAAGCATATTAAAATACATGGTTGAACAGATGATGCTGGAGATTTTTTCTTGGTTTGGATGCAATTTTTGGTTTGGGTTCTTGATTATCACAGAATTATTCAGAAATAGATGGTTGATATTGCCCCTTTAAGAGAGGCTCAGCCTGGAAGTGTCCTCTGGGGCCCAGAAAATGCTCCTGAAATACAATAAGAAAATATTAATATTTACAAAAATAGTTTTTGCTGGAGAGTAGCATTGTGAACATTGTAACAATTTGGGGCATCAAAAAATAGTTACATCCTCACAGTAAAAATTATTTCTTCCTTGAATATTGCTGGAAAATGTACATACTATTTCTGTCTTCGGATTTCAAAATTTTGTGTATTATTTAATGTAATTGTTTGTGAAATTTATTGCAACTTCTGAATGAAAATTGTTTTTAGGGTGATTTATGTGTTGAGATTTTCTGTTTACAGTTGAATGAAACAGACTGCAGCTATGCGTAAAATATAAAAAATAAAATAGAAATTAACAATAAAAATCAGACTTTAGATATCACATATGATACATGCACAGTTCTATAAAGATATGTATAATGTGTTTGAAAAGACGTTAATTTTCATTAACTTGACAAATTTAAACGTTTTGCTTTATTTTCTAAGGTCACAGTAAACACTGCACTGTTTAACTGGATATTCAATATTTATATGTACTTTTTGCCTTTTAAACATATATTTTATAATTTTACCCTGGTCACAGACCTAAACTTTAAATGTTAAACTAAATCAATCATAAAAATTATGATCTACACAAAGTGAAATACACCATTTAAATAGGCTACTCTGTGTATTGTACATATTGTAATTTTCTCTACAGGATGTTTCGAACGCAGCTTACTATTGTGGAAACTGTTTTGTTAATGTCTTCAAAAAAAAGAAAAAAAAATACATATAAACTACGTTACGACCACAGCCAGGGCCAAAAGTGACCATATAGCTTAAGAAATAGGCTATTATCATAAGAAAAATATTAATATGTTACGCTCAAAACAGTGCTGGCATTTTGGTTAAGCAAATAACACATTGTATAGCCTATGTTCTTCATGAGGCGCAAACAGAATCTTTAAAAATATTTAAATATCTATATCTATGTATAGCACAATACAATGACAAAGTGGAATTCTCGAGAGAAAAAACTAAACTAAATGCGCACTAAAATATTGAAAAGTGGGCATCTCTAAACTCAATACTATTTCACATACTTTCAGACATTTAAACTTAAAGTTACCATACTTGGTTTTCGTTACCACATTATCAAGTTAAAAACTCACCTGCTCGTCGAACATCATCTGGTATCTGAGACACGGCAGTGACAGGTCAAATTCATTTGAGCATGATGAAATCGTAATCCAGGGAGAATTTGCACGAGATTATAACGTGAGATAAGGCCTATATATCAACTACTGCATTCTCCTACTTCATCTTGCGTTATAACTGCAGTACAGGAGAGCAGGGGCTCAGTACGAGCGCGAGCATGAGCGCGCGCGCACACACACACACACACACACACACACACGGACGGACGAGACTTTTTGCCTTGACTTCCTGAGGAAAGGGCGTCAGGACAAAAAGCAAAAACAGGAGTTTTTAAATATTTTTTTATTTAAATTGTTATATATAGAGTAGGCCTGTGTATAAATTTGGCCACGTAGTTCAGGAGCACCGATCTAACACACAGATGTGACAGATTTTTCCACACAATATATAATAAATATAATACATAGGCTATTTAAAATACATATTAAAAATAGAAACTGGACTTTGGTCAAGCTATTTGAGGGAGTATGGCCTTCAGAGGTTTGCTTTACAGGAAATAGCTCTCTTATCCTTCATAACCTTCCTCAACAACAGACATCCAAAGAGCAGAATATTCTCTGTTCCATTTCATTTATGAACTTGTCCCTAGCGACAATTTAAAAAAAAAAAGTCATACTAAGCATAATTAATCCATAATGCACCGAAACACACACACACACACACACACACACACACACACACACACACACACGAGCATTACTCTGATTTTGATATTCAGATTAGATCACTGAAGTGAATGCAGAAAAACAGCATCGGGACAACAGAATATCTTTTAATGTAAATCTCTCATATGTCAAGATCACGGGTTAAAAGCATAGTTCAGATGTCAGGGTCTGTTTGTAAATGCAAAAAAATGGCAAAGTAAAGCAAAGCTTCTGTAGCACTGGCCAAAAGTCTAGCATCATTTGTTTGTTGACATTAACTTCAACTGCAACTTGTGAAGTGACCGATGAGTTGATCCAGGAGTAAAATCTGCAACTGTTATTTTTACATTTATGATTAATAGTAGGAAGCCATTTCTATAGGCTTAAATAAGGCCATGACCTTTTCCCAACAGCTCTACAGAAATATGCTTCCTTCCTCAAACGTCTTTAGCCTGAGTTTAGTCTGGGTTAGTATGAACACTCAATTCTCCAGGAGAAAAGTACAATGAAAGAGGCAAACAACCTACTTCAAAAATAAGACTTAAACCTAACTTTAACTTAATACTTATTTCATTGGATGTTATGTTATTTGCTATAGATCGATACAGGTGTCCATCTTGTTTTTAAATTGACTGATTTTTTTGTAATATCCTGGGTACTGAGTGCAGAAATGTGTGTATTTAGATGGGAATATTATGAGATGTTCTTCTATATTAGACTGTTTATCTGTTTGTATCTTTATTGCAGCATAATTGGGATTCAGACATGTTTTCCTTTTTATTTCTTCCAGATTTTAGCAAATCACTACGTCACAAACTTGTGATGAAGAAGAAAAAAGAAAGTGTACACAATACACTGGATCACATCAAGCATGGTGTCTCCGTTATGTCAAGTTTCTCATTTTTACACCTTTAATTTCTTCTAAAACATAATTTTCAGATCTCTAGGATGCTGCTTTTGGATATGCAATACTGAACAAAGGTGGAACTGATTAATGATATCCTCTTCTCCTCTACACTCACTACCTACATAAATAAACATCAATATTTTCTTATCCTTGATTCATATTCAGTGATTTTAGGCTCAACACCCTGAAAGTGTTGTAGTTAGTCATAACCTGAATGTGTAATTCTGGTTCCTTCATTCGCAGTCCAAAAGGAAAAAAAAGAAAGAAAACAAGGGAGGTGGTTAATCTCACTGGCACACAGAGGATCTGCAGTGTCTGACTCACCCAGGTTTGTAGTCATCAGGCTAAAGTAAGCAGTCCGTAAACTTGCTGTAGAAAAATGTTAACAGACACATACACATACACACAAAGACACATTAAGTGGAGACAAACACACTGACACAAAATCACTGTTCATCGTTTGAACAAAGAAGGGAAAAAACACCCCGAACACTCCACCCTTTCCAGTTCAAGCAGGAAATGCTGAGCATGATACAGTAGGTTGAACATTTATCAAGGTTCTGTTATCTGAGCGTCAGTCCTTTTGATCAAGCATCAGTATATTTTGCTCAATATTGTGAGCCGTTTCTAAACAGTCCTATCAGTAGGAAGAGTTGAGGAACTGACACAAGGAAATATCAACTGAACAGAAATAAGGAAGGGGATTTTTAACATTTATGGTTCATAATTTCAGAAAAAGAATTAGTGTCTTAACATATAATGTGCAGTTTAGGTAAAGCGTTGTGTTCAAATCCATATCAATATCTATGAACTGTAACACTGATTAAAAAGAGTTGCATATAATCTTTATTAATTTACATCTCATGTTGGTGAATCCCCATACCTGCTATCTTTGGAAATGAATGTTCTTAAAATTATTTCAAGTAAAAACAAATATCATTCAAGATTAAAAGGGGCGTTCTCTTTGAAATAATATGACAATTAAGCAGAGATGTTTTGTTTAAATCGCAGTTTTATTTAATAAACACAGCAGTAAGATAAATATGCAAAGCACTTTAAAAGCTATTCATGTAATTAATAAATATATTAACTTAATGTGGTCAAGATACACAAACCCTTGAAATTAAAGCATGTTGAAAAGATCACTGAGGAGGACTGTTTCATCATCATCATCCTCAGGCCCAAAAATAAAACTCCATCCTTCATAACCAGGTTGTTCGCCCATAAAGAAGTCATCATCCATCCGCAGTGAATGAAGCAACTCCTCTAAACTAAAATGATGGAATCCCCTTTTACTATAAAATGTCCCTTCATCGCCAAAGGGATTGCTGTCCATATCCTCTTTTTCATCTTTCTTGAACTGTCCCTCCCTGGCCTGATCACGGTTAGTTAGGTGGTCCATTTGATCATACACTTGTCTCTTCTCTCTGTCAGATAGTACCTCATAAGCTGGAGGAAAAATTGAACAAAATTAATCATGAAATACTTCAGTTATATAGTAAATATTTTTTATATATTTTTACATCCAAACACACACCTTGAGCAATGTGTGTGAAGATGTGTTGTGCATTAGGACTTTGGTTTTTATCAGGATGGTGTTTAAGGGCCAGCCTGTGAAATGCTTTCTTGATCTCTCTTGAAGATGCTAAGCGAGAAACTCCAAGCAGTGAGTAATAGTCACTCAAACAAGTACAGACACACACACATAACAGAAGTACTACGCATAAACGCTCTGCTGTAGCCATCATCCGCCTGAGAAGCAAATGAGAATAATAAACAAATCAATACATAATAAACAGACACTTTTCAAAACATTTAAATGCAAAGTGAATGTACTAGACTCTTGAGTTATCTTCATGAGTAATGTCACATTTATTTGCACAAATACTTTTCACTTTTTTAAATCAATCTACCCTTCGAGTTCACACAGGTGTCCTAGCAAAGCAACCACAGGTGTAGTTCATCACATTCACTACAGACATGTTCCACTATGTTTGAAAATCAGTCTAAAAAGGCTTCTTTTGAACAGCAAAGCCTACATTTACGGTTTTATGTAGTGTATAATTTAAAATCAAACCAATTACTTTTTGTACTTTTGCTAGAATTGTAGTGTGTTTTATTAAAACGAGAAATGATGCTTGATTTACATTTAATTTAATGACACTTTGGGGCTTACAAGGTTTCATAAAGACAGAAATTAATAAATATCAGCAGACTTACCAAAGTATGACACCCAGCACCTTCCCAAAAGAAAGGCTAATTGCGATTAACAAACAAACAATTACGCTAACTCAACGTTTAGTTTGTGAAAACGCAAAATTTTAATATAGCATAACAAGGTTTCCTTGGTTTACCTGATTAAAATTATTCTCTCTAACACACACAACTTGTCGCCACCTACTGGTACCTACTGGTGTAAATGGATATTTTTAGTGAACTGATTCAAACGAATCGACTCACTTGGATGAGTCAAAATCACTGGAGCTCTAACATCCGCTCACACGAGGGCGCTGTGTGCTTTACCCCACATGTGCTGCGCCTGTTGAGAGCGGATTGTAAACACACGGCTATGGCTGCTGAGAGGGGCGGAGGCGACAACAACCTTAACGACGAAATGGGGAACCAACTACAACTCCTGCCAGGTACGTATGCCTGTTAGATTCCTAATAAACACGGAGCTATAGCAATATCAAAAGCACGCCAGCTTAATGTCCTCCTCAGAACATGCAGGAAGATCTTTATTGACAGATCCAGATCCGCAGCTGTCGCCGTGCATGACAGCTGACAAAGGGGTCTTCTCTACAAACTTTAAGTGTCTGCGTACAGCTGTTATTTAAAACACTTATGAGTAAAGATATTCTGCGACACGTTTGGTAGCTGTAGCCTAAACAGCTGCAACAAAAGTCTTGAGTGAAGTGTGCACGCATTTTGTTGTTTTATTGTATTGTCAGCAGACATTTATTAATATATTCATTGTGTTATGTATCTAGATGAAATGTTTGCTTGCACTTTGCTTATTAATGGCTTTATGCATGCCCGTTGTCCTCAAATGACTCTGTAGGACTGGAATCAAAAGTAGATTGAAATAGGTTGTAAATGTAGATTAAGTTGACAAAGTGAATGATAAAATAAAATAGTAGTAAACAATGTCAAATAAAGTCACCTTTATTTTTATAGCGTTTTACAATAGAGATCGATTCAAAGCAGCTTCTTTGTATTAAACAGGAATTCAAATAAGTTTACTACCAGTGTTGATGTTGCAAAATTGATGACTTGGTAACAAATTTGATCCAGCCATAACATAATAGAAGATAATAGTGTCATTATTCAGCTCAATTCAGTTGACATTTTGTTGTCATCCAATAGTGTCAGTGCTGTCAAATCTATTTTTATTGAATATTAAGTGTCTATAAGACACTGATTAATCAAGTCAAAGGCGACGATGGAAAGGAACCTAAACTACATGAGGTGACAGAAATGGAGGGAAAAAAAACCTTGGGAGAAATCATGCTCAGTTTGAGGGACCAGTGAAATTATATTCTAGATCCAAGCACTATCTCTCTGTTTTTCTACAGAAAATGAAGAGGAAGAAGAAGATGACATGGAGACAGAGGATCGAGATGGTGAGGATGCAGAAAAGCCAAGTATTATAAACTTTGACACGAGTCTGCC
>JAUZSZ010000091.1:21799542-21812109 GCA_034780575.1 Labeobarbus marequensis | reverse complement strand
CTAAGGACATTATTAATTGTCTACATTTATTTTGAAAGATGAAGCTCACGATTATGGAAAGGGGAGTTACATTTCCAACGAGTGCTTGCAGTGTTCGGCCAATCACAATGCACTGTGCCAGTTGGCCAATCAGAGCAGACTGTGCTGAGCAGACGACACATTTGAGAAAGGCAGGGCACAGAGGAACTACAATAATGTACAGTATTTGAAAAATAATGTTTTTTTGAACATTAAAGCATGTCAACATATTCTGTTACAGCAAATAAACAAAATAATGATCTTTAAAATAGCATCATATGACCCCTTTAAGTCAACCATAACATTTTTTGCTCTTTCTTCAGACATGCATAAATTTAGAACAATGTTTTATGTATATTTATTTATTTATTTGTCAAGTAGACATGTAAAATGACACTACCTGAGCAAGAGAGAGAAAATTCAAATACAGTGTAGCATTATGGCAGTCTTCTGCAGAATGCAAAATAATTTTAAAGAACGCTACGGTCAAAACAACACTTGAGCCCCATTGACTTTCATTGTACGCACAAAAACACTTGGTGAGTAAATGGTGACAGAATTTCCTTTTTTTTTCTCTCTTTAACCAAGCACAGTATGCTTGCTGTCTGCACCCATTAGTACTGACCGGTCCACAACTAGCCCTACTGCTGCCCAGCATGCTTGTAAGGTGTGAGTGTTTACAGGACACTGCTTGTTGGTGTTGATTTTGCAGTTGGGGACTGTGTGTCTCAGTGTGAGGTGTTGATTAGGAGGGAGTGATCAGGTGGGAAACACTCCATGAAGAGGTGCAGGTGTCACTCATTATCGCTTGCTTAAATAACAAAGAAACCATTAGAGAGGAGTGTGAAATCTGCAGTCGTTTGCATTGATTAGTGGTGGGACAGGAGGGGAAAAGACAGTGTTAGATCAATCCATAAGTGCTCTGACAGCCTCATGTGGGTCTCCTCGCACTCTTCTCACTGCTCAAAGCAAAAACTGTTTGGCTGGTATTCTGTGCTAATGCCTGGGCAAGCGCCGGCTCAGCCACTGCACCACTTTGGTGGAAAAGGGACAATAAGAAGAAAGTCCACTGATATGCATTTTTGATGACCTATATAAAGCCAATATATATATCACACCATTCAATTTAAAACTGCAGTTCGTAACTTTTTTGTGCTCAAAATTTACAAAATTTAAATAAGCGAGTGCATCATTAATCCATTTTCCAAACCGTGTTTTTGGCTTATCTTGAATCATTACGTTACACTTATAAGAAGTTTTTATATTCGGACTATTTCATACTGGTACTGGTGGAACCACTGCGGAGTAGCCCAGTACCTGCGTGATTTGTCATAGACATAAACAGAGAGAAGTAGCTCTGGCTACAATGTTCTTCCACAAGACGCATACTGCTGTTTATTAACCGCTAGCTAGAGCACCAAAAATTACGGACTGCAGCTTTAAAAGGTGATAAGTAATACACGCAACAGTGAAATTTATATTTATTTTACATAATATTTATAACCCATTTTCCACTAAACACTAACACATTTGTTAAATATATTCATTCTGAGAGTATTTTGAAATCTTACAAGGCACTAATTAGTTCAATTAATTCGCCAAAATGGCTTTCTTGGACAAAATCTGTCAGAATACCCATTAACATATTAGACTGATTTCAGAATTGATTTCCAAACTAGAAATCATGTGAAAATGAATCAATATGAAAAAAAATTATATATAACACATTTTTCAATTTAAAGAAAGTAAATAACATGCTGCAAATGTTTAATATCTAAATTAAAAATTATTTAAAAAAAAAATGATTATGCCCAAGTCCTTTAAAAACTAGATTTGATTATTCTTCCCTTTCTATGGAATTATAAGAGTCACAGAATCAAAAAAAGTTCATCTTTATAAACCCAAATATGAGGGGGGTTTGGCCCTTCCATATTTTTTGCCTTTATTACTGGGCTCCTCATTTACAAGTTGCCCCAGATTGGCTTCAGATAGAGCGGGATTACTGTCATCCTTATGATCTTGGAGCAGTGCTACTCTCCCCAGTGATATTGGACCAAACAGCAGTTAATAGTATTGTCATATAGAGTCAGTTACGCGTTTGGAGAGAGAGAAGAGAATACCTTAAGATAAAATCAATCTCTCTCTCTATTTTCAGTTGCAAATAACCCATCATTCCCACCCTCAAGGTTGGATAAAACCTTTACTCAATGGAAGGAACTGGGTATATGCACAGTCAAGGATCTCTATCTTGATGGGGCTTTAGCTTCCTTTATGCAGTTACAACAGAAATATAACCTCCCAAAAAACATTTTCTCAGATTTTTACAAACAAGGAATTACTTGCGTATACATAATGTTTCCCTAGACGAGGTCCCCCTCAGTCATTGATGATTGTCTCATACAGTTCAGGGGAAACAAATGTCAGCTATCTTTAATTTATGGAAGGTTACTAGCAGCTATTTCCCCTTCTACAAAGTTGATCAGAGAGGAATGGGAGCGAGAGATTGGAGTTGGAATCTCTGAGAAGATTTGTCAGAGTGGCTTGGAGGATATTGATAAACAATCGGTCAACACTAGATTATGCCTCATTCAGTTTAAGGTTCTACATAGATTACACTTCTCGAAAAAGAAATTACATAGGATTTTCCCCAATGTCTCTCCTGTTTGTGATAAATGCAAATCAGAGGATGCTGATTTAGCTCATAGTTTTATTTTCTGTCATAAAATACAGGGATTCTGGTGTGAGGTTTTTAAAGTGTTTTCAGGTGTCCTTAAAGTAAACTTGGAATCGGACCCAGTGCTCATTATATTAGGGCACTCTTATTATATGTATTCATTGAACAGTGTTCAACAGAAATTCCTTATGTATTGCTTGATAACAGCCAAGAAGCTGTTATTACTGTTCTGGAATAAAAAGTCAACCCTCATGCTTCCAAACTATAGCTTAAAGAACTGATATCTATATACCTGGAATCAACTAGATATATCTTAAAAGGCAACATTGGACAGTTTCACATGATTTGATACCCTTTCTTCTGCTATTTAAATGGGAATTATATTCCTTAAACACACAACATTTAAGTTACAATACATTGCATTATGTAACTGCATACTGTGGAAGGGGTGTTACATTTGTATTATTCTGTGCATATAAGAAAATTAATTCTGGAACGTGTGATTATTTCAAGGTTATTTGATGACAGAATAAAAACATATTTGACAAAAAAATAAAAAAATAAAAAAGTTTGTTGAGTGCCTAAAGTGTCCAACATTTTCATTTTTTTCAGTGAACTTTTTGCCAGCTGTTTTATGAATAGTACGATTTTAGACATTACTTCAAATGTTAATTTTAAATGTTATGTCTATCTCTGTCATGGCAACTCTCAGAGGGTTTAGCATGATAACATGCATGACTATGTTAATGTGTTTGGTCTTGGTGGAATAGATCTGCTACACTACTGCTACTGTTGCTGCTGCGGCAGAGCAAGTACTGAGACTGCTGCTGTGAGCATGTAAGAAATACTGTAAGAAATAACCCCCATATATAGCGTATGTGAAATCAGCCCGTAGCAGATCTATACAGGTGGAGCTGGGGAAGGTGAAGGGTTTCTGAAGTGCGCTGCAACTGCTACATACTCATACTACTCATATATTTGAATGTTGAGAAGCAAGCTCATTGGCTGCTGATGAGAAAAGAAACCAATCGGCTGCACAATGTGAATAATGATGTTAATATATCAGATTGAGTTAGAACTTATTGGCCTACGCCATCTAGAGTTTCATGACAGAACTGTGCATTTATTATTCAGTATAATAGTTATTTATCAGATGTATCATATTCATAACCAATCACATTTTTTTTCTGGGTGAGAAAGTGAATGATTAGTCTGGTCTGTACTGACTTGCAAAACTTGAAGAGAATCTTTTCAAACACAAGGACAGGTCCAGTGCTGCCCAGTATAGTTAGCGGCTGTCCAGCGAACAGAGAGTATGCTATTCCAGTCATAGACGCTCCTAAAAGAGATTCAATCGCACTCTGACACACACAAACACATACATAAATACACATGACTGCTGTGTTTTGCATTAGAAACATATTTTTCACGTGACTTTGCCTAACAGACCACACAGAAACAAAACTGTGTGTTTGAGTACTTACAATACGTCCTTCTGTAGCCTCTCCCAGAAGTCCTCCAAACGTGATAACAGGAGACATACAGGCACAGTACAGAAACAGAAAAGAAGCCACACACTGCAAATTCATACCGTCTTTATAATCACTCAAATAAAATGGCGCTTTTCTTTTCACATCCAGAATTAGTCCTCCAAACAGCCTACAGAGAGAGTGAAGAGACAAAAAGCAACATTTCCATTGATTTCAAATGTTTTCATACTGAGCTAATAACATTTCTTTCCCCTAAACCTATAACCCTCACACAGACCTTTTTTTTTGTCATACTGAAGACATTATTCAATATGTTTACAAGGCTATTTTCCTCATGGGGACTGTTGTAAATGAGTTCAGTGAGGATATTTGGTCTTGCACAGTGTGGTTAAAACCTGAACACACACCTTCCAGTTCTCTGCAGTTCTGGTCCATGGTGTTCTCCATGCTGATCTTCCTCAACAGGAACAGCTGTTCCATTCGGCACTCCTGGCATCTTTCTTTTCTCCTATTCCGTGAGAGGAGTAGATAAATTACCATATATAATCAATCACTTCATCCACACTGTAAAAAGTGTTTGTTTTTCCATACCTGTGATGGGACACTTTTAGGAGGTTCTATGCGTATAGAAGGGTCCCATTCCCCTGGAGGCAAAACTGTCACTTGATCTAGAAACTCATCTATACCAGCCAACAAATCACTTCTGTCCTTGGCCTTATATGCAACATCATGGAAAATCTAAATAATGGAAGAATAAAATTATTTTAAATAAAACAAAAAAATAAGAAAATTACATTAAAGATAGAAATTTGCATTTAAAAATAATTTGAATTGAATCGATTTAAATCTACAAACTGTATTTCTGAAAATGTAAAGAATTGAAAATGTAAAAGTTAATGCATTAATATCCAATGCAATAATAATATTCATTGACCTCATCGGTCATGATGGTAGCCATGGAGCGACCAATCTCATGGTACTGTTGGGCTTTTCCATTGGGACCAAGTAAAATGAACACAAATCTGCAGAGTAAAAAGTGATTTTGATCAATCTGTTACAATGGAGTTATCGGCTCCATTTATGCATTTGAAAGCAAACACTTTGTACCTAGTGGGAATGGGAACTTCAGTGAGCCCTGTAAGCAGTACAGCAGGAGACAGGCGAACGAATGCAACAATGGATCTCTCTAAAAAGTCCAGCTCCCCAACCAGCACATTGGAAGCTTCTGCTCCAGTGGGGATCTTCTTCATGAAATGTGTGTCCACCTAGAGAGAGAAGGTCATAGCAGTGTTATTTTTGTATTATTTATATACTATTATAGAATTTATTAATATTTTTTTTAAATTTTTTTTTGTTTTTATTAAAATTTAAGGTTTTTAGTAATTTTGTTATGTGCCTTAGTCATTTTAGTTATATTAGTTTTTTAGTATTTTTTTAAAATCTAGCTTTAGTTTATT
This sequence comes from Labeobarbus marequensis, assembly GCA_034780575.1. Taxonomy (NCBI): domain Eukaryota; kingdom Metazoa; phylum Chordata; class Actinopteri; order Cypriniformes; family Cyprinidae; genus Labeobarbus; species Labeobarbus marequensis. The sequence goes on along the minus strand of JAUZSZ010000091.1, from coordinate 21,806,470 downwards.
ATTATTTCAGTTTTGGTTTTATTAATTTAATAATTCAATTTGCCAAGGCAATATTTCTCATTTTCATTTACGTTTTTTAAGTTCAAGTTTTTCATCTAATATTTATATTTTATTTCAACTTTATTTAAATTGTAATATTTATATAAATAAATCATGTAGAAATCTACTGGTAGTTATTCCAGTCACTAACTCTAGCTGTTCATTTTGGTCAGGGTGAAAGTTACAGATAAGAGGAACAGCAGGTATGTAATCTGATTGGGGCCGCCTCTCTGCCGTCCTTACTGTCACTCTAAATGGTTGACATCTGGCTCATTAAAGTTAATTTCCTGTTTGCTGATCATTAGCATTACATTACACAAACAAGCTGCGATACCTCTAAAGATCACCAGATGGCAGTGTTTGTGTGTATGTGTGAATGCATTTATCCCAGATGTTCTTAGTAATCGATACATTGCCTGCCTCCAGTGAGCAATCAGGACATTAACAGAAATAAACTGATTGAACCTGTTTGGTTTAAAGAGTTATCTTGCTCAGTTTCCTCTATTTTATTATGTCAGTTTTTCTGTATCTGTTGGATGTAGGAGAGATTTATTATTATCATTATTATTTTTTTTGCTGTAATTTATTTTGAAACCAAATAATAATCTGTGAGAATATGCAAGATACAGTATACATCACAAACATTAGTGACATGTCAATTTTAGAGTAAAATGTTCTTCTTGATGTGGTTCTAGTACCTTGCTGAGATCCATCTGGCCATTATCCACTGCTCCGATCTTAACATCTGGATTTGTAGGTGGAGGCTGGGGAGAAGTGGCAGGACCTGAGAGATACAATTAAATATGATAAATATCTCATATCTACAGCATCCTACAATATCCACATCATAGGTGTATGTATATGTATATTACTATACTAATATGTTTTATTAGAATGAAATACATTATTTGAAAATTTAACCATAAAACTTAAATATTAGGTGTTGATATGAGACTAATATGGTAGAATCGTTTAGCTGCCTGCCACGTTATATCCAGTTTTTCATCTGCAAGCATGAGCATGAAAACCCAGTAAACCAGTTAATTTTCATATTATACCCTCAAGGATACCACTCAGGATATGACATAATCTGTAAAACCCTTTATGGAGCATAAATTATGCCAATAATGCATGACCAGAGGTAGTCCAAATTCAAAAGAATGATTTAGACAACTTTACTGACTGAATTAGGAAATTCTATTTACTGAATTTGTGCTTTGATATCTTTCCTTCTGTAAATGTATTACTGTAAGCACGCCTTTGACAAATCAAATCAAAATCAACATTATTTAATTATATCCACAGGGCTTAAATTGTATTTAGCCAATAATATTTCTTCATGACGCACATGTAAAATGTGCAGTTTAGCTTACCCGCCTTGTCCATATGATGAGGTTCACTCTGTCTCCTGCCTGAGTCAGTAAGGGACTTGACCATGGGTAGCAGGTTGTTCCTCTTCTTGTCACTCTGGTGGTGATGCCTCTTCAGAAGTGCCTCTCGAACCTTCATTCTCACATTGTCATCCAGTTCATGAGCTGCCTCCTGATGGTCAAGCACCAAATCTAGACACAACAAATTATATATATATACACATGTGAATACAAACCAAACACAATCAACTTTTGAAAGACAATCATGTATAATTTAAAGGGACAATGTCCTTTTATTGTTTTTATTGATTAAACTGTATGACAATGATGATCAGCCTCATAGTTAGATCTGAATATGTTCTATTCCAGCATGTTAAACAATGCAGTATTTTCTCAGCCTCTCACTTTCTCCTTCTCTTTAAAACCTCACACAATTCCAGTCAGAGCTGATGCAGCACTGTTAATCTGCATCACTCGCTCTTTCCCTCTCTTCCAACCTTTACAGTATAATTAATCTCCCTTGGTCTCCCAGCATTAATCTTGTTCTTACCATTGCTGCAACACTGATCATAAAAGTTATGCCTTGACAAGACACAGGTTCTCTTGTGAGTCTATTAGACTTCAATGGCTGATAGCCATTGATTGGTACATTTAAAATGTATGTATTTGAGTTGTTAAACACACATGGCATGAATTATGTATAAAAACTTGCAGGGTTGTAACCAGCATAGATGTAGGGTGTCCATATGTTCTCTTTTTCCCGGACATGTCCTGGCCAGCTTTTCTAAATTGCCTAAAATGTCTCTTTTGGCTTTGTTTTGTGGACTACCGACGTGTTTTCTACAGTCCTCATAATTTATATATGTGTATTTGCATTATATATATGCATAATTGTGCCACTAGTGGCCACTAAACAGTATTGCAATAATTACTATTGTTTCCAAACAGGTAGTCCTGGTCCAAGCTCATGTTACTGGACATTTTGAGCCACTCAAACATACACAGTTTTGAAAGAACAGCCACAAATCCTCAACTCTTTGAAAAGTAAACCTACAAATGGTGTTCTTATAGTTGCCTCTTCACATTAAAGGAGATTTCAACACTGAAAATACTTCACCATTAAATGCAATTTAATTTAATTTAATTTAATTTAAACATTTCCTTCCTACTCTTTAACGTGACATGATTATGGGTGTGGGTGTGAGTTTTCGTGTGTAACTATCACCAAGATGCCTGGGAGTGTGATGTTACAGTATGTGTGAGGTTACCGTTGAGCCTAATACACTGCAGGACCGGAACACACACTTGCTATGCTGCTGTACTATTCCCCACCAAAGTCATGCACTCACTGAATAAATATAAACTTGAGGTCAGGCTCAGACTTATCATGATCAGACTGTTAAGCTAAATTCAGGTTTAGCAAGCACTTCATACACTGACATTTTCAGAACATGATACAGTAAGGTGTAGTTTGTCATTTTTTAGTGTTAAAATTTGTCCTTTTGCAGATGGACAAATTGTACATGTGGAGTGTTATACAACTTGATTTCTGACTGACCTGCAATTTCCTCAATGCAGCTGGCCTTTATGTCCAACAGGACTGTTCCATTAATGATACAACTCCGTAGCTCAAACAAACTATGGAGAGAGAGTGTAGCTACGTACGGCTTACTCCACCTTTCCCCTCCGTCTTCCACATCCTCCTCAAACTTTAACCACCTGAGAAGTATTAAAGAACAAAGAGAGTCACATAGACAGACTCTTGCTTCAACTCTCAAAAGGCAACAGAGGGTTGTTTGATAACCAAGAAGTTTTAAACTGGGGTCTGGGAACCTTCAGGGGGCCACAAGGGAGAACTAAATGGTCTGTGGAAAAGTTTAGAGAAGAACAGTGTAAAAAAAAATCTAAAAATAAATCATATAAATAAAATATCAATAAATAATAACAAATAATTACAAATAGATTTGTTTTTCTTTATAACAAATATTAAAATAAATATTTTAAATAGCTTAATGACAATACATATAACAGTACAATACTATTTAGCAGGAAAAACATAACGTAACATGACAGAGACTATATTTTACACATATTAGAATTATTTTTACATAATAAATTGGTTCTTTACATGAAAATACAGCAGTGTTTTGCACAAGAATGATTATATTTGGCAGTTGTTTCATCTAAAAGCTTCAAAACCCCTAAACATCATGTTGCAGGACATGTGCATACCTCGCAGTTTCCTTCCACTCTGCATCTTTGCCTTCTTTAACACAGATTTCGTCAAGCTCTGTGAAGAGGTCATGTGCTGCATGCTCCTCATCCTCTTCGGTGCCCAGAATAAACTGAACCCTCTGGGATGGAGTATCTGAGAAAAAGAGATAGGAAGAATGAGAGACATAGAGAAGAGGATATTTGAAAAATTCATTTTCACTGTGAGAGAAGAAGAAGAGGAAGGAAGCACAGTAAACAAAAGTCTAAATCTGAGCAGTTTTCAGTGTTTGTTACCATAAATCTGAGTTTATGTTTTTTAGGTTTTGTGGTCTCAAGGGCACAATGTTGAGAAAATGTAATAAGGGTCCAAAGTGTGCTTTTTTCACCAAATTGCAGGATTTTATCACCGATAAATAACATTCAGGCCCAAACCACATATGAAGTAGGCCTATTTTATATTTATACAGATTTATTAATTACCTTTGAGAGATTGTTTTGAAGGAAAACAATGCAACCGATATATAATAATATTGTAGTAATTTTTACTATTTGTATCACTCTGCTTGTTTGTGTTTGCACATTTCAGATAGTCTTTAAATATTGTTTGTAAAGTAGTAATTTTTCATTTGCTACCAAAGCTCAGAAGTATGTTTAAAAAAAACAGACACATTTCACAGTGAAACACTGATACGTTTTTGCCAAAAGCACATGATCTATGATGTCCAAAGCTTTGTTTGTCTTAGAACCACAAGACTGCTTCAGTTGGATCACAAGGAGTGAACCTTAGTGCAGTTTTCCTTACTCTAATTAGTTTCTAACAATAAATACCTGAATTTATATATGAATCCCAGTGTTCATTTGGCTATGAGAAGCCACAACTAGGGCATGGTTAAAATAGACTGCAGATTTTATTTATTATTTGTTTTTCATTTATTTTACTTCCAGTACACAGAAAAAAATGATCACTTTGACCACTTTTATTTCTTTAATGTTCATTATTTTGACCACCTGATGGCCGCAGCATACACTGTGTTTAAAAGCTTTGAGTAATGAACCTTTTTATAAAACAGCTGAAAGGAAAGACTTTGCGCTTTGTAAAGCTTAACCTTTACTATTTGTCTATCAGTCTTTTTATTAGCATTGTGGATTTTCAGCGTCTCTCTCCCTTGAGGTTACATCGTTATGACAGTAGGTGGCGACAAGAGAGTGTCTTTTTCATTTGAATCATTCAATCACCTGAATCGTTCAAAGCACTGAATCGTTTAGGAAAATAAGGATATAATGAGTCCTTAAATCATTCACAAACCCGAGGAGTTCAAAACATGATTTCATTCATAAGTGCTGCCACCGTCTGTTGCTTGGATACGCCCAATGGTAAATTTTCGTCGTTGGAGCAGAAGTAGATGACAATTATTAGTGTTTAAAATCATACTAATTTTTAATAACCTTATTTCTCACTTATTTGTTTTATAAAAGCAATATGACATGGTCACAGTTGTGGCGCATTTGAATGTGGCGCTTTCGCGAGCGTTACTTTTGAATCCTTGATATAATTCTCCAGATTCACCTTCCTGTGAATGAAGCTACAAAACGTTTGCTCGACTTGTTACTGCTGTTGTCGTTCTCACCGTGTGATGTTGCGGTACCTTCTGTGTTCATGTCTTCTTGAGCCACACTTCCAGCCCGCATCCTCTCGGCTCTCCTGCGGTGTTTGGAGCTGTGCTGCCGGTGATGACGATGAGACTGTCTGCCCATGGGCATCCGCACACCCACAAACAGAGTCCTGTGACCTGAGAGAAAAAAGATAGCTGGTGAGATTCAATGTGATTTTCCAGTTAATATGACTGTATTGAGCTGTTGGGTGTATCACATGAATGACTGAGTAAGTGTTGTGGTTGCATACTAACCCTCTAGCTCTTCTTTCTCATAATGGATATTCAGAACTGAGCTGGTGCCACCATGATCCACCACAGCTTCCTCATCAGGCCTCTGTAAAACACGTTTATTCTTTTTTAATGAGAGTGTAAATAAGTACATACAGTACCATAGTCTTACTAACTTGGATCTTTTCCCGGTTTAAAACAGCATTGTTTATTTTGTTTTGTTTTTTTCTATTTGAGGATGGCACGCAAAAGTTAGTTTTTCTATCACTGAGGGGAATTTCCATTGACTTCCTTTATAATAAGCAAATGACATCTTTTTTTATCCCCTCAACCTAATACTGGCAGAAACCTTTCATTTCTACATATTATTTCAGATGTTATTTACTATGTATTCACCTGTTTTGTTGTCATTTTACTTTATGTTTCACTGTATTTGTGGGGACATTTGGTCCCCACAAAGTAAACACACCTCAACATACACACAGTGAATTCAGACTTGAATTCAACTGCATTTCAAATCAGGGACCTGTCTGGGATGATGAATGTGTGTTAGGGAAAGACAGACTTATGAGTTATTATAGGGGCTGGGCATGCATAAACTGACATTTGCTGTGTTATTCTAAACAGTGGATGCTTTCTTATCAAGCTTTAAGGGGTAAAATCATAATTTTTTTAACAATTTATTTATAAAAGTGTTATAATAATATAGGAAATATAGGAATAATATAGGAAATAAATGCGTAAATATAAATATTTGTCATGTTGTTGTTGTTATTATTATTATTATTATTATTGCAGTCATAATATGTTTTCTGACCCTATTAATTCAAGTGCTGTTTAAGAAGGTTTTTGCTGCTTAGTTTAAATTTTAAGGGTAATTAGGTTAGGACTCATAATAAAAAGATCTTAATCAAAATATTAAAGAAAATTAGATTTTTTCCCCCCATCATTTCACCCGTCTACTTAATCTCTAATTATGAGTCAAAAAAGGTTAAAATATTTTAATCTTAAAATATTACCATATTAAAACAATTCACTTTGCATACCTTTCATCAAATATAAAAAGTACTCTAATAAGTATTAAAATATTTTCTTTAGACTATACATAATTTATTTAGCACATGAACTGCTTGACTCTTAGTACATGAATATAGCATAATCCTGTGACAGTTTAGTTACAACTGTATGCAAAATAGATGCACAGTGGCAAAATTAATACATTAAATCAAAGTTGCATATAAGATCTTACCTGACTTTGTGGTTGCCTGTTAATAAAGGTACTGTAACCCACTACCTCCAAACAGCCAAAGACCACATACTTATTAGGTTTCCTATTACTCACTTCCTTCTTTACATTTGTGTGTGTGTGTGTGTGTGTGTGTGATATCCCACTGGGATGCTGCTCTCTTTCCATGACAAAGA
>JAUZSZ010000091.1:21755045-21770386 GCA_034780575.1 Labeobarbus marequensis | reverse complement strand
TCGGCAAAGGAGAAGTGCTCACTAACACAGATTTAGACAGATTTGTGAACAATATTTGAGAGAAATAGGCCTTTTGTTTACATAGAAAGTCTTAGATCTTTTAGTTCAGCTCATGAAAAATGGGGGCAAAAACAAAAGTGTTGCGTTTATATTTTTGTTCAGTGTATTTATTTATTTATTTCTCTCACCTTATTTCCATTGTTTAAAATTTTGCAAGCTTATGAAACAAAGGTTTTGAGAGCACACAAAAGTTTTGTGAGTGTCTTGAAGGAGCACAAAAGTTTTACAAAAGAATGCAAAAGTGCTGAAATTTAATATTTCCTTATCTATTTTTTGTCTAATCACCATGTCCATTTAGGGGCTCTATAGAATAGTGATAAAGCTTTCTTGCTCTTTTCCTTTGCAGTGAAGGACTCACAATAGAAGGCTGTGAAGCTTATGTGGAGCGTTGTAAATTCATGCTGGAGCAGATGAGCCATGTTTGCCCTCAGATGGAGACTGATGGACTCTGCAACATCTGGATCATTAAACCTGGAGCCAAGTCACGGGGCAGAGGTAAGTTTGTGAAGACTGAAGGAAAGTGGTGTAAAAATATGGCAAAACTATTTAATTTACTTTGGCTTTACTGTTGTAGGTATAATGTGCATGAACCGGTTGGATGAGATATTGAGTGTAGTAGATGCAGACTATGGCATCATGAGGGACAGTAAGTGGGTGGTGCAGAAGTACTTGGAGCGGCCTCTCCTCGTGCATGACACTAAGTTTGATGTAAGACAGTGGTTCCTGGTCACAGACTGGAACCCTCTTACTGTGTGGTTCTACCGTGAATCCTACCTCCGCTTTTCTACGCAACCTTACTCTACTCATACATTGGACAGGTGAGAAAAAAAGCAGCAAACATTAAAGGGATAGTTCCCCCAAAAATGAAAACATTTACTCCATTGTTAAAAAGTTGACTTTTTTTTTTTTCCCCGTGAAGCATAAGAAAAGATTTTAATTTTGGAGTCCAGTGTTGTTTTGGACCCCACTGACTTTCATTGTAAAGACAAAAACTGATAATTCTTGAAAATATGTACTTTTGTGTTCTACAGAATAAACAAAGTCATACAATTTTTTGCTGTTGTTTTTAACACTTTTCTCTGCTTTCCATCCTCAGTTCTGTACATCTTTGCAACAACTCCATCCAGAAGCATTTTCAACCAAGCCCGGATCGCAATCCTTCTCTACCAGCTGAGTGCATGTGGTCATGTTCACAGTTCCGCTTCTGGTTGGCTGCTTCAGGCCGAGGTGATCTGTGGGAAGGGGTGGTGGTTCCAGGTATGCAGAAGGCCATTATCCAAACTCTCTTGACTGCACAGGACAGTGTGGAACCTCGCAAAGCCAGTTTTGAGCTCTACGGAGCTGACTTCATGCTGGGACGGGATTTGCGACCTTGGATGTTGGAGATCAATGCCAGCCCCACCATGGCACCCTCCACAGGAGTCACAGCTCGACTCTGCCCCGCTGTGCAGGAAGACACTTTGCGGGTGGTGCTGGATCGACGCTGTGACCGCAACACTCACACTGGCGGCTTCCAGCTCATATACAAACAGGTACACATTCAGAATGTTAAGATTACCAAACCAAATGGAAAAAAAACAAATGTATAATATTACTCATCAAGGTTTGGGGTCAGATTTTAAAAAAATGTTTCTTATGGTCACAAGGGTTTTATTTATTTGATTAAAAATACAGTACAGTAATATTGTAAAGTATTATTACAATTTAAAATAACTGTTTTCTATTTTAATATATATAAAATGAGTAAATGTGATTTATTCCTGTGATGATAAACCTGCTGTGATGAATTTTCAGCAGCCATTCGAATATGAGAAATTGTTCTAATATGATTTTTTGATTTCTTATTATCCATGTTGAAAATAGTTGTGCTGCTTAATATTTTTGTGTAAACCATGATATTCTTTCTTTGATTAAAAAGTTCAAAAGAACAGCATTTATTTGAAATAGAAATCTTTACTGTGAGTTTATCAATTTAAAGTGTCCTTTCTGAATTAAATGTATTATTTGAAGAAAAAAAAAAATACTGAGACCAAACATTTGGTGACATTTGATAATTAAATATCTGCATTTAAATATTTAAAAATTGATAGATTTTAATCAATGGGGGTAAAATGTAATTGTCTTGTAAATGTCACAGAAAATCTAATAGCTTTTAGGCCCTAATAGTGTCTTAATTACTAACTTTATTTTCTATATACAAAATATTGTCTCTTTTTTTTTTTCTTTTTTCTTTTTTCTTCTTTTGCTTTTTTCTTCTCTCTTCAGGCAGCAGTAGAAGTTCCTCAGTATGTGGGAGTGAATCTTCTCGTAGAGGGGACTTCAATCAGGCGTCCTCGAGCCCCTGTTTACAAGCCTCTTATTCAGTCTCACCCTGATCCGCTATCAAAATCCAGCAGTCCCAAGTCTTCACTCATAAGCAGCCATTGCATTTCTGGTAAGGAGAACCAATCAGAAGAGGTAAAGAAGGCCTGCCCTACCCTCTCCTCCCGTAAATTCACGTTAGAGAAATCTTTGATCTTTCAACCTAAACTGAGGAAACGTCCCCACAGACTCGTCTTGCCCTCAACCTGTTGTGTTCTTCCCAACCCAGCAGAGCTTCATCCTCAAAAGCTCTCGCTCACTCACACCCAGCCCGATCACCCCCCTACACACAGGACACGCAGCAACCTCCCATCGCTATACCGTCCAACCCCATCACTGGACGTAATAAATCTACGACCCATACAAACGCTCATGTCCGGTCGCTACAAACATGGAACACATATAGTCAATATATCTTATCCTGTCTTGCGCATGCAGAAATATCTGTCGCTGAACTATAGACTGTCCATGGACACTTTTACAGAGAGAGAAGGGCCGAAGTCATCCTGAGGAACCTTTTGAAGAACATGATTTCATTCAAACAGATTCTTGTGTGATAATATGACCTAAAAGGAATGAATAAGTTTTAGATTGCATCAGTTGCATTGTGAGTTATATTTCAATGCACTGTATTTAAAACCCATATACCTTGTCAATCTACTGTCAGAAATAAGAAAAAGTACAGCATATTATTTGAGGAAGAGTATTCCAGCACCTTTTTCCTGAGTACATGCCTTTTTTTTATCAGTTTTCTTCAAAAAAAGATCTTATGCAAAATATTGACAGGTCACTTCCATATAATGGAAGCATACCTTGGCCAGGGCCTAAGTTCCAAAAAAGACCAAAAAGCACATAAACATAGTGCATTTGACTGTACAACAGCTTGTAGGGTTTTGACTTTTTGGGAAAACACATGTTTAAAATAATGCATGAAATTTAATGTGAGATATACAGTAGTACTATTATGGAATGCCTAGTTCTGTATTATATTGATATGGGAATCTTGACTGTAGTATTTAGCTTAATGGTGCTAAATTTTGTATTCTCCAGAAACAATCAGGATGTTTCTTTATGAGCTGTTAATTGACAGTGTTACTTATTGGAAACGCTAGTGACATTCTCAACATTTTTATGCAATTTGAATCAAGCTAAGTAACAATTAGATATTTATAAAACTAATTTTGCACTATTATGATGGTAAACCTTTAACCAAACTCACCACTAGATGGAGGTAGCATTCATCTTCGCAATTTTTGTCAAGGCTCATCATCATGGGTATGAATAATATAGTATCTTTACATGCTAAATCCACTATGATGGTTTGTTATAATATGTGTTAATACAGTTTGGTATGTCATAATGTCAAAAAGACAGGGTTTTAAGGACATTTTTGTATTTTTGCATAAACTTGATCATCCTGATCATCTAAAATAAAAGGAAATCTCTGATATATTTGTGTGACTTATGCTCACTTAAGTCTCTGTTGTTGTTTTACTCAACATATAATTGATTTAATATTTTTATTAATTATATTTCATTATTTTTATTCATTAACACACATTTATATCAAGACATTTTCCGAATGTTTGCATTTGACTGTAATTCAGAGAAATTGCATTTATCCATTTTTGCCCAATAACATACATTGCTATCAAGACATTTTCAGAATGTTTGCATTTGACTGTAATTTAGAGACACTGCACTCATTCACATATCCAACACAAGCAAATCGAGACATGCTGAAACCTTTAATATCAACAAACACTCACTTTATAAACACACCCATTAGCAGACACTGTTACAAATATTACTCACTTTTACCATTTAGCAGATCTCAAGTTTTTCAAAAGATGTTTGTCTGATTAGGAATATTGTGTAGTTAAAATATAAAGTACTTTATGAGGGAATTATCTTGTAGTAAATGTGAAGTTCCCACAGTCCACCAAGTTTTTGCATGGCAGAACGCTTGTTTCCTTTTATCACTTTAGCGTATATATAGTGTAATATATATACTGCGGAGGTGGTTTATTATCCATATGACAATAAATAGGTATACTTTAATAAGCATGGAATTTTGCTCAATTGTATGTAGATGTCAGTTATCAAACCTCAAAAAAAAATGACAGAATGTGGTAGCAAATCAACCAAACACATCTCTCACCTCCTTCTTACTTTCTCTGTCACACACATGTTGGGCGTCTGTGAACTCTGTGTAACCTGCAGAGGCACAACTAATATGCACCACCAACCACGGCCATAAAAACCCCTAGTGAGAATTGCGTCATAATATGTTCTACATTCAGGCCCATACGTTGTTTAAACAAGTCAAACACCTTCTTAATTTTTTCATTTGCCTGAATTATTTCAATTACATTATTCATATAAATAATTTCAATTATGCATAGGCCTACATATATATTTATAGAGAAGAGAAACATATTCATGTTTCAGTAAGCCTTGTACATACATTTAAGTATCTCTTAATTCTCTCAATTGTTATCATGCAAATCTTGACAAGTAATTACAGAGCCAAAAACGTAGGCATGTATGTACACATTTTTAACACTCCTAGAAAGTTGTCTCGCTTTTCTAAGTAGAGCTACACCATCAGCGTTGTGGTGATTGATTGATAATCCAAGAAATCAGCATATGTCATCTCTCTGTTTTGGCTGTTCCTCAAAGATTCTTGACTGTCTTCCATGATGGTTTGACAGAAGTTCTTTGGAAGTACAGCATAGGAAGTATAAAAAGGCTGGAATGCCAGGTCGGTGACCCATTAAGCTGTTTACTAAATGGGATGATTAAACTAGGAGAGAGACAGATAGCTGGGAGCAATGGGTTTAAGTGTAAAAAAGAAGCATGAAACCCTAAAATAACATCTTAAGCCTCTTACACACTTTACATACCACATGCCCAGGAGGAAAACGACAACTTGACAAGTATAAATTAGCAGGATATTAGAAGCGCAGAATTGTTCAGTGTAGTGGTTAACATGCTTGCTTATCATGTATAATCGGTAATGCCATCTGATCATTTTTAACATTACTTATTGTTCATTAGCATGAATTTTGTTATGTTTTGTTATTTTTATTTTATTTAATATGTATTATTATTTTTTATTTCATTATGTTCTTTTTCCTTTTTTATAAAAAAGAGATATTTTAGGAAGAGTTCAGGAAAATTTGGGTCAAGGCTGATTCTTTTTCCAGTATTTCAGAATGATTGCATTTTGTATTCAAGATTGCATGCTAATAAAACATAAAAACAATTAACGCTGTCAGGCTGACTCGGTGTAAAGTAATTTAAAGTCAGCAGTTCTGGGGCATCACTCTTCTGAGTGACATAGGAACACTAAGTGATTTATCAGCTCTCTGACATATTACCATCTGCCCTGTAACCACATCACAAAATATGAACACGCATGTGTGTATGTGCAATATGTGTGGCATGTGTGAGTTGTGTGTGTACCTGAATGCTGTGTGTGTGTGATTGGTTCTTCAGTCATCTGTTTCGTGGCAAAGAATGGTTGTCGTCATCGCTATATTTCTTCCGTATCTCTATTAGAACGTCCTCTGGTCAGTCTGCTCTTTAGAGCTGTAATTCAACTAAAAGGGTAAACACTGTCATTATTTACACTCATTCCTAAATTTGATTAGAATACGAATGTACTGTACAGCAGACAAGATGAGGATCTTTGTTGTGATTATAGAAGTCCCATGAGGAGAGAAAAGAGTTTTGCATTACATCAGAGGCATAAATATAGTCTGTACATATGATGAACAGATGACAAGAAAAAACACCCAAAGCTTCCTTGAATTTTAGTGGACAACTGAGCCAAAGTATTCAAATCTCAAAAACTCATGTTAAACCTGGTGAACATGTGCAGTCCTGCTCTCCTGCCATATCTTATCTGATTACAACGCTGCTGATAAATTGTATATGTACTGTATCTCTACTCAGAATCTCAATCATCTCAATATTTTCAATTACAATAAATCTCAAATTCTCAGCCTCTATGGAAATGAAAAAACATGCTATGAGCAAGCATTGACCTTTATGCACTACCAGGTGTATGAAGGCTCATATGTACCTGTTAGTGTGCTGTTTAAGCAGGTAAAACATGTTGGAGTCATGCTGCACTGACACGATCACCTTTACCTGCTAAACTGCTGTGCAGAGAGGGATGCTGCAGACAGATCATATTTACTTAAAGTGACTCACTTTCTCATCTTTCAGCATCCCAGCTGACGCTGAATGAGCCTGTTCCCCATTCCTGTCCTTAAGGAATGTGTGTGTATGCTTGTGTGAGTATCTGTTAATTTCTCACCCTATTTTCTCACACTCACCAACACACAGAGTGGCATTCAGCTATTCCTTTTTTTGTTAAATGAGAATACGTCTAACTGTAATGCATTCATCTAATGTGCTTTCAAATCCAACCTGTGCATCAAATGTGTGCATTATTAGTATAAAGCACGCACGCACACACACACACACACCCACACACACACACACACACACACACACACACACACACACACACACATATATATGTGGGTGTGTGTGTGTGTGTGTGTGTGTGTGTGTGTGTGTGCGTGCGTGCGTTATATATATATAATCAACAATAATAATGTATTTAGAATAATATATGGTTATTATTAATAAAGTATTATATCATTATAAAATAATAAATTATTATGATCTTAAAATAATTTCCTTTATAATAATAAGTAGTAGTAGTATTTAAATTAATGAAATGCTTCAGTTATACTGTTATGCATTGCTTTAACCCACTACTTCGATTTAAATAATTTATTAAAGCTACCATACAACAATTTTACATATCATTGTCCTTTTAAAATTGAACAATATTGCTACCACTCCCTTTTAAGCCCCCCAAATGTGCAAAATATACAGCTGCCTAATTTAATCCACATAATTGTTCCAAATAGCACCTCATTGTCACCCTATCCAAACCTTCCAAGTCTAAGCCTGTCCTCAGAATAAATCTGATGGCAATTTTCTTTTTTTGTTTTTTGTTCTTTTGTTTAGCACAATAAATCCCTTAATAAACCCTGAACAGTTTAAACACCTCCAAATATATATTTATTTTGATTAAAGAGAGGGAAACTAGTGAGGTTTAAGCTAATGCCTTAAAAAGGATGGATGCCCTCTAGGCTTGGATTCCAGATGAGTGTGGACAGATGCTTGGGTGTGCCACAAGTGTACATGTATGTGTGATAGAGAGAGAGGAAAAGAGAATGAGAGAGAGTATATTGTAAACCTATATATGCTAAGCAATATGGTAACATGACAGATTACATGTTACATTACCAAAATGTAACACTGATTTGACAATCTCTTTGTTACTCCCTCAAAGGGATCCTCTTTGACCCTGGACCTGCAGTCTTCATTTAAACTACACTCAAATCGTGAATCTCGGCTTCTCGATTCAACTCTCGATTCTTTTGAACATTCTCAAATAATATTTTTCTTTTATTTCTGTAGAGAATGGGAAATAACAGAAAGGGTGCTTAGTATGAAAAAATGTAAATAAAATTTTTGTCCCGCCTATTCTATTTTTATCAGACGCAGTAATGTCTAGGCCCAGGGAAAAATAATGTGCTTTCCCATTTGATCATGAGCGTACAATTTACCTGTGCAGGTACAGGCTCGAGCACAGAGCGCACGAGCACCGCTAACTCGTGCTTTGATTGGCTGTAATGTGAGAAGGCGGGCAGTTCTGAAAGACGATGCTGAGAAGAGAGTGAATAGGGATGGACTTAGCTGCAGGCGTCTGAACAAGTCTGGGCTGCAGAACTTTCACTGCAGCACAACCAAGGAGATATGACTTTATTTGTCTGCTTGTAGTCAATGAAAGGATTTTTGCAGGCTGCACAGTTTTGAGGAGGGAAAGTCCGTTGTCAGGTTGGCAGATGCAGACGCCTTGCGCAGGAGCAGTTAGATAAAACTAAACTCTTTTCGAGACATTCTCCTGACAAATACAGGCTCATTTAAGGGAATTTGTCAGATCATGCATAACTAGGACAACTTCGTTGACTGCTTCGCTTCGGTGACCAGTTTTGAGCGGTAAGTAGAGGTCCGTTTGCGTTGAATTGATCGAGCGCACCATAATAAGTGATAGAGCGCTCTGTGGTCAGTGATGGAATTCTATTCAGCAACTTAACGCTGTAGGGTAACTGACTGGAACTGATTTAGGATCAGTTATAAAGCGCTGTCAGTTATACAGCGCAATATAGGGTAAGTGATAGACGCTCTAGGCCAGTAATTCTTAACCTTTTGACCCCCATTGTCCCTCATTATCCCACCATATTCAAAGGCCTCACATGTAGGCTTAGATATTTTCTAATGCGTCAAGATGCAGAAGCTACTTGTTATTTTTATTAGAGTTAATAAATGTAAATAAATAATTAGGTTAATTTTAATTCCAAAAGCTTGAGCAACTGTATGTTCTTAATTAAAAAAAAAACAAAAACAAAACAGCAGTTGCCAAGAGAGGAACTTTGAAATAATAAATAAATAAAGTGTTTACATCTTGAGAGTTAACTTTTTAAATTAAGCTAGATTTTAATTATTTGAAACCATTTTAGGGCAAGGGCCCACTAGGGGACCTCAGTAAATTTCCAAAGGGGCCTCAAAATGACTTAAAATTATTTTAAAAAAGTCAAACATTAAAATAAGCTAAGTACATTTAGCGTTTTTATAATGAATATAGATTTTTCTGGTTTACTTTCTAGTTTATAAACATTTCATTGTGATTTATTTAAAAAATCTTGAAAAGTCATGGGGCCATTGATTATTTTTTAGGACAGTGTGGGGGGTCTTGGAGTCTAAAAGTTTGGGAACTAGTGATTCTACTCTCAAGTCAGTGATCGAATGCTACAGGGTCAGTAATTCAATTCTTTAAGATCAGTTATAAGGTCAGTGACAGTTCTAGGGTCAGTGCTCTAGGCTTCAGTAGAGAGAAGCGTCAGGATAGAGTAGTGACTTGAGTTTGAAGCACTAATGATTTATGGAAGTAATTCTGAGAGCTATGGAATGCCATCTTAACTTGTTTTACAATTTAGAGTGAATACAGCTTAAAGGTGCAAATCGTGAAGACTGTCATGCAAAGTGATGCAGGTCTGATGAACATTACTGATCACTGATATGATACAAGCTTGTTATCCTACAAAATACCACAATTCTTATTATTTGACAGAACAGATGTGCTTCAGATGCTTCAGATTTATTCATCTAGCTCTCATGAGATGTGTTAAAACACATCATCACTGCATATTTTATGTGTACAAAACTGCTTGGGGTGTCCTTGGCTCCTGTGTTACAACCTCATTATCATTTAGGCTAATTGACATTACACTGCATGTTTGTTAAATCATGCTGGTTTCAAGAACAAAAAGGGCAGAGAGAGGACAGGTCAGAAACAAGATGAAAGGAATCACAACACAAATTTAGTTCATGTGTACATGTTGGCATTTTTATAAAGAACTTCTAAATAAGAAAATAATGGGCTGGTGATGTGATGGAAGTGGAAAAGTGATATTTCCACATCAGCATCATAACATTTACAAACTGCCTGTTCAGGCAGAGGGGGTGGGTCATGACCTCAGTTGAACTTGTGTGATTCGTCACTTTGGATATCTCACACTCGGTAGGCAGGGCTGGAGTGTCTACGTTACCGTGGACACCTGCTAAGCATGCAAGCATGGCCGAGGGGTTGCTCGTGTTGAGTGACTATAGTCAGACAGTGAATGTTAGTGTGTGGGCTTTTTTTCTTGTGTAAGAGAGTATGCATGTCATTATTAAGAACAGCTGGAATGCTCAGTAGTCTTACGCTCAAGATTTTCTTATGACTGTGCCAAGACTTAAATAATTATTTCAAAACAATTATAAATCAGCACCTCAGAGTTTCCCTGTGTTTGCAGATAACTTGATCAGCTCTTTTGATGTCAATATACTATTTAACTATGCAGCAGAAAACATTTGGTTGCACAAGATTTCTCACATATGTGTGAACAACATTTGGGGCACATAACCAACAACATCTGCAGTCTCCATAGCTTCTTTGCTTTCTGATTAGACTGTAACACATACATAGTGAAGCATGTGAATGGAAATGCCTTGTGTTCATGTCTGGATACTCATGTTCTGTTTCAGAATTAATTCAGAATTCATTTAGAACACATTGTTCTGCACTGATTATAGGGAAGAATTGGATAGATTTAAATATGAAATTTATTTACTGAAATGTAGACTTTTACTGGTAGACAAAAAATCACAAATGAATAAAAATAATTAATAAATGGCAATGCATGCACTTCACCATGCATTATCATTTTCTCTTCTCTCAGTTTCTTGACTTTTTCAATCATTTTGTCTTTTTTTTTTTTTAATAAATAAATAAATCCAGTTAATATATTCAGTAAATATTTAGTCTGTATTTTGGTTGGTCAGTCGGCTTGTTTTCTTTCTTACTTTTGAAATCCCCCCCAACTAGAAGATGTTTGTTTTTCTTTGCCCTCTTTCTTTCTTTTTTTTTGTTCTGGTGTGTGGGAGACAGACTGTAGTTAAATAGTTGGCAGTGTGACCAGCAGACAACTTTGACACCCACTTTCCTTTTGTGTTCTGAAGGAGTGACCTCTCATAATTTAATATTTTGAGGATAAACTTTAGTCATCATGTCAGGGGGAGGAATGTTTTTAATTTCATTCCTATTCCTTTTGGAGCATCTTCTTTCCCGGCCATGAACTTTTCCTTGTTCTAAAACAGTTTGAAACATGAAGGCTTTGGCTCATAAAGACATGAAGCATCAATTTGAAGGGAGAAATTAGAATAACACACACAATATATCACTTCAAAAATAAACAAAACATGACAATGTCAAAATGGCTAGCATGTATTACATTTTAATCTAGGACTAGGCTTATGCCTTGTCTGTGAAACCAGGGGTAAATGTCAGTCACAGACATGTTATTGTCAAAAAAATAGGTAGTTCCACCTAAAAAGAACATTAGTATAGAATTCGCGTTCAAACTGACTCCACTGGTAATACTGCTGCTTGGGCATTAGGTGGTGCTATGAGGTAATGTTCTACATAAGATAGCTTATAATGACTTAAGTGGTTGAGTAAATGATGACAGTCTTTTCATTTTTGGGCTAGCTATCCCTTAAGGATATGTTTGTTACTATACTCGCTATACCACGTTTCCCGTTTTCAGTAAGGAGGCTTCCCAGAGGTTTAGAAAGCTTAACGTTCTGTAAATAATCATTTGACTGCAATCTCTTCAAAAGAATTGAGAATAAAGTGTTTTTTGTACTACTGATGATTATACATAGTTAGATACCATAAGAAATATCAGTCAGAAACCTATTAGTCTAGTGTGATTGCATTTCCAGTGGGGCACAATGAGCTGACAGAGGCAATGAACATTTTAGTTGATGTATTTGGTGTTTGTGGTGTAGTAGCCTGCAAGTAGTTGATGCTGTTGTTTCTTCTCCCAGCATCCACTTTATAAAGCTCAAGAATGTCTCTCTAATTCCTCAGTCTTTTATGTTAGGCCACACAGTAAATAGTGTTTTTTATTACTTGAAAAAGTCAGGACTGAAATCTGTTTTAACTGGGTTCACATACAAAAAATCAAACATATATTATTGCACGTGATATTATTGCATTGAATGATGGATTCATAGCAATGCTCTCTTGACCTCAGGTGTGCAATGACGCCGCCTCAAAAAATTCTGTGCAAACGCAGGTGTAAGAGCAAGAGCGACGGAATGCACAACATGTAGATGAAGGAAGGGAGAGGCTGCCGTAGACAATCTGGCAGTTCAGACTCAAATCTGGTTCAGTCAGGATACTTATAAATGCTATAATTACCCTTCCATAAACCACATAATGATGACGGTGTTCCTTTAATTAATGCAAACAACACAGACAGAAACAAAGACAGATAGATTGAAAGCGAGAGAGTTAAATATAAATCTTTCCACGGCTTATACTAGTATTCACAGTAATCAATAATGTGGCCCTTTTGTGTTTATTTTGTAGTATGCCATATTCAGTATATGCTACTTCTAATTTTATTGCCATAAGGAATTACGGTAACACTTTAGAATAGGGAACACTTATTCACTATTAACTACGACTTTTCCCTCAATAAATTCCAAATTTACTGCTTATTAATAGTTAGTAAGGTAGTTGTTAAGTTTAGGTATTGGGTAGGATTAGGGATGTAGGTCATGCAGAATAAGGCATTAATATGTGCTTAATTGCTACTAATAAATGGCTAATATTCTAGTAATATGCATGCTAATAAGCATCTAGTTAAGAAACCCTTAAATAAAGTGTTACAAGAATTACTGTTGTAAAAGACTTTTTTAAAGGGACCTCATCATATAATTTAATTAATGGCACTATAAAAAGGATCATGTCATTGGACAAGTCCACTCAGCTGAAAATAAAGCACACAAAAGTCCCACATGTGCATATGTGGGAGGTTTGATTGTTTAGATGAGTGTTTAGTCTATTTGTCTGTGTATTTGTCTGTGTTCCAGATAGACATGTCTTTTGGGATGCTTTAAGGTTTTGTGGAGGTCTGGGTATTTTGAAAGTGGTTTAAAAAAATATTAATGTTGTGGCATTTTTAGATTTGAAATGAGACCAAGTTTGATTGCCAACTAAAAGTCTTCACCACAATGAAAAAAATACAGGTAAAATAGTTCTTGTTTATCCTAGCCAGTAGGAGACACCGGAAGAATAAACCAGTACATACTCAATTATACTTTTCTGACTCAGGTCTTTGAAGGTTTAATGATGTCCATGTGTGTGTTTTATGTGCGTCTCTGTTTGTCTGTGAGTTTTTAACCTTGTTTTTTATGCAGGCCATTTTCCAGAGCAGTCATTGTTGAGTGCAAACTAGAGTGACTCCAAATGTGGACCACAATTTCCTCTCATTACAAAATCAAAAACAGACCTGTCTGCTGGAAATATATTAAAAAATGGCATCTTTGAAATGACAAATAGTAACACTCAGCATATGCAACGGACATTCATGTTTGGACCACTTCCGTTGAAAAGGAACAGCACGATCCCACATATTTTCCCTCATGAATAGTAACAAACAACAAACAAAAGAACTCAAAGTGCAAGACAATATTTGTAATGTGTGAGCATATCTGCTGAATGAGAATTTGCTGAGTTTCATTACCAGTGCAAACAGGAGCGTGTGTATAAGCATGCACATGCTTTAACTCTGTTATGGGTCTGAATCGTACAATAGCATATTATTTTGAGCAATAACAGTCTGTAACCTCTGTAATCATAATAGCAGTATAATAGTAATGTTCTTTTAAACAAATGTTCTCTCTTGAAAAATGCATTCTTCATTGTGTTGTTAAAAATTGCCTATTATAGAGCTGCTTTTCTGACTTGCACAAGCTCATCTTCCTCTTACTCTTTGTGGTGGTGATGGTGCAAGCCCCACCTTGCTTCTCTTAGTTTTTTTGTTTTTGAGCTTCTGCCAGATGTTTATGGTATCTGGGCACTCAGTTCACCTGGAGGAGGAACATTATGTTGCTGCTATATAAGCTGAAAGCAGTGCAGACTGTTAACTGAATAATCAGTTTTCGGTTTAGATGACCATTTTTACACACATTTTTCTCTTTTGTGTGTCAGTATGTGTAGAATTTGAAAATGGAGTGTTTACTGCAATGGACTCTGCTGCTTGCTGTGTTGCTCTGTCTCCCATCACAGTCTACAGCTCAAGGTAAAGATTCATGTACTATTTCAGGAAGTGCCATTCAATTGACCATGTATATAGTGGAGCTAGATTAATTTTATCTGCAGCATGTGCAGTTCTCATTTAGCATATTTAATATTGAAGTATCAGTTCATTGAATTTTCCCTCTTTGATGAAAATGAAGACATCTGTAAGAAAGTCACAAAGTCATAGTTAATCTTTAATATCATATTGACAAAATGATAACATTGATAAATATTCAATATGTTTATGCACCAAAAGCGGAAAGAAACAGCATTAGGTTGTTATCATTTTTTAAATTTTTACATCTGTATTGTGCCATCAAATTAAGCACAATTAAGTTTACCATTAATTAAGTTTACTTGTGCATATTTTGATGTAAAAAAATATAATATTATAATAAAAGTTTTGAATATTGTACCTCAGATTTGTGAATTTTTCACCTGTTTGGTGAGTGTTCGTCATGTTCTGATAAAAAAAGAGTAGTTTAAAATAACAGTTTCTGCAATTTTCACTCGAGAAGAAATCTACCTTTAAACTTGAAAGAATGAAAGATTTGACATTTATTGAGATAATTATGGATGTCAACTGATATGAAATATTTTATCATGATAATGGTTTTGACCATATCGCTCAGCCCCAGTCAACATTATAATGGTACTATACTGAAAAAAGTTTATTAATCATGTAAAAATTTGATAAAGAAAAAAGTCTGTTTAAAATAACATTCAAAATAACGTGTTATTAGTTAGATATTTTAAAGTGATAGATTTTAATTTATTTTTTGCATGAACACACATAGATCAGCACATTATTTTTGTTATTTTATTATTATTGTTATTAAGTAATATTTTTAACATTATTATTTAATTGTAACTGATAGTGATGAGCTGTTGATTTATTTTCATGTTAATGCCAACAACTGAAATGGCTGATATTAAAAATGTATACTATTTAAAAAAAAATTATTAAATTAAATAAAATTAATATTAAATAAAAATAAAACACACAAAAATCATTTGTCAGCATTGTAACAGTATAGTATGAAAGAAAATATTTATTAATCATTTCAAAATTTGCTAAAGAAAAACGTCTGTTTGAATGAAGAACAATGTAAAATTCGAAATAACAATTATTAAT
>JAUZSZ010000091.1:21737911-21750519 GCA_034780575.1 Labeobarbus marequensis | reverse complement strand
AGTCCTTGGCTTGTAATCACTTAGACCCATATACCTTGCTCAGTCTTTGTTGAAACATGAAGTGCAAATATAACAGTACTTGAATGCCAAGATGATTCCCCAGTAAAGTTCAACCGGAAAAGAGATGTTTGAAGTCCAGCGTTGCTTTTAAGCAGTAGATGCAAGTCAGTTCTTCTAGTTCCAGACTTCTCAGATGTTTAAGCCACCAAATAATCCACACATGCTCAGAACACAAACCCTCTGTAGACAAACAAACCTTAACCATGTGCTACAAACACTTATTAACAAAGCAAAATACCTTGAACAGTTACTTACGGATGAGCTTAGAACTATAAAGTTCCTCAAACAGGGTACAAAGGCCCAGACCACCATGAGGTAAGCTTCTCCAAAGAAGATAGAGAATTAACTTCCTGCCATTTCTCCTTCTTTGCTACCTTAAATAGGTGAATTCCATGCATTACTTTAACAGGGTGCCCTCTAATGCTCTGTGTATGAATGTAGGAGTTTCCACAAAAATATTAGGCAGCAGAACATTTTTTAAAATTGATATTAATAAGAAATGTTTCTTGAGTACCAAATTAGCATATATGAGTGATTTTTGAAGGATCATGTGACACTGAAGACTGGAGTAATGACTGCTGAAGAGTATTTGCAGAAATTAATTACATTTCAAAATATATTAAAATAGACAACCGTTATTTTGAATTGTAATAAGATTTCACAATATTACTGTTTTTACTTAAATTTTTAATCATATAAATGCAACCTGGGTGAATTTAAGAGACTACATTCAGAAACATAAAAAAAATTACTAACACCAAACCTTTGAACAGTAGTGTACAGTAGTTTTAATTTTGTTGTCTGCTTGTGAGTTTTTGTTTAAAAGATTCATTCTGTGTATAATAAATACTCAAGCATAGCATACTTAAATTTTATTTTCTTGACTCGTCACTGTCTTTCATTCTTTCTTTTAGATCGCTATTCTCATTACTGATGGTAAATCTCAGGACAGTGTGCAGGAGCCTTCTCAAAAACTACGTAGCCTTGGAGTCAAAATATTTGCAGTGGGTAAGGACTGATATGTAGAGTGTTTAGCCACCATTGTTGTTTTTTTCTGCAAACTTTAGTGCATCTTTGGGCTGTGGATTCAGTATGGACTAAAGATTAAAAATATATTTAGTTTGCTCTGATTTTATAGTTGTTTCTTTCTCTCTTGTCATTTCTCAGGTATAAAGAGTGCAGACCCAGCTGAGCTGAACCTCATTGCCTCTCCTCCTCAAAGTGAATTCACCTCTCAGATTGGGAATTTCAAAGCTCTCAGCTCTTTGCTGCCCCTAGTGTCTCGACGTGTGTGTACAACAACTGGAGGCTCTTACTCAAGTGATGGTAAGCCTGTCATGCAGTAGACACAATGCAATTAAATTCAAGATTATAATTATATGGGAGTTTTATTAAATTGTATTTTTCATTTAGAACTTTTATATTTTTAAAATGTTTTGATTGATCCTTTTATATTAAAATCATTGATTTGTGTAACTGTTTCACCATCAGAGGCCTACAGTGGTCCATCAGACTTGCAGTTTTCAGGTGAGACCACCAATTCACTGAGATTTCGATGGACGTCTGCAGGAGGGCCTGTAAGTGGCTATGTGGTCCAGTACAGGCCCCTATCTGGCCTGGGTCAGCCAATCACAGCAGAGCTTCGACAGGTGAGAAGAATGCTTATCAAAATAATGCTTTTTTGCAGGCTAAACATCTGTAAATGGGATAAGAATGATTTAAATGATAAAACATGAGGAAGACTCAAATCTAGTTTTCTTAATCTAGCTGTCTAATAAACATTGCAGTGTATGCTATGAATATTGTTGGCTTTGTGACAAATAGTTTATGTTTCTGATTAGTAAGTAGCCTTGGAGTAAATCATGTGCTAAATTAGTAAATGTAAATAAACTTTTGCTTCAGTTAGTTACAAATATTGGCAAAATTGAGACAGATGAGAGTGATTATCTTATCTGAATTACTTTGATGAAGAAGGAGACTAATTCTCAGCAAGTGTTTGTTCATTTAACTCTATTAATTCATTATTTTGTATTGAAATATTTTTGTACATTTTAAGGGTTACTGAATTAATTTAGTTTTACTTATTTATTATCATGATATTTATTAATGTGCTTTTGCTAATTATGTGCTTTGTCTTTTTATTTGTTTTATTTCAATTTTTATTCCAATTGAAGTTTAGTACTTCACCTCAGTGTAGGTAGTTTTGCTACATTTTTAAGTTTAAATTTTTCCATTTAATATTTATTTATTTTTTATTTCAACTTTATTTCAGGTACTCAAAATTATTTTCAGAGTTTTAGTTTTAGTTTTAGTTTACAACAGAGGAACACACAATGTGTAGGTTATTGGTCTCCACTGAAAAGTCTTTTTACCTGCAGGAAACAATACAAAGCAACCAGCAGAGCTACACTGCACGAGATCTGCGTTCAGGCACAGACTACCTGATCACTGTTATTGCTCAGTACCCAAACAGCTTGGGAGAGTCAGTGTCTGGCAAGGCCCGAACAAGTGAGAACTCAACACTACAGAAATATGTGTCATCTAAATCAGCATCTCTTAAAAAACTCTCACTCTCTCTTACCCCAAACCACCCTCTAGAGCCTCTCCAAGGTGTGACTGCATTGCGACTGATCCAGGCCGGGTTTTTCACTCTGGGTTTGGGCTGGGACACTCCAGCTGACCAAGTACAGGGTTACAGAATCACCTATGGGCCTGCAGGTGAGACTGACACAGTTCCATATGAATAAAAAATCCATACTTCTATTGCATTTTTCAGTAATGTTTTTATTTTTTTAAATAGTCAATACCATAATTGTAGAGTGAGTCAGTGAAAGAGATTATGGAGGATAGATATGTAAGAGATAAAGAAGAAAAGGATGACTGAGCCAAGCAGTAGTTTTATTATTTTTCTAAAGAAGATGCGAGCGGTGTTTGTACAGTATGTTCAAAATTTGCCGCCACAGTGTTGAGTGGTTGCTAAAGTGAAACTTCTACATCTGATCATTCAGAGAAGTAATAGCACATACATGTGTCTCCTCAAAAAGCCACATGATCGGACATTCATTTCTGTTGCACAAACAGTCCACTGTAAAACAGTAGTTGAGGAATTTGAACAAACCCTTAATTCTAAGTGTGAGCAATTGTACTAGTGATTATGGCCTTAGCAAGCACCTCTAACTAATGGTTTTAGCAGTTTGATAAAAGGAAGATTTGGAGGTGGGAGAGTGTGTTTTGGTTTCCCCAAGGTATTTTTGTCAATTGCTTAAAGGAGTGCCAGTTTGCTTTATCTGGCTGGTATCCAGGTGTGAGCTGGCAGAGAACAGATCTGTCAGATTAGGTGTGGTCCTATGTTTAATCAGGTTAGTTTTTGAAGCTTGAGGAAGGTGTTTCAACCTGCCTGTCTTAGCCCAATGTTGCATGCCGATGAATAGATGCTGAAACTGTGATTTAAAATTATACTATGTCATTAACTGACTCATATATTGATGATATACTGTGTTTGGTTGGCCAGCTGGTATATGGAGTTGCTATGAGCTGCTAACACTATAACAAACACCCAAATGTTTTAAATGCTAAGAACCACTTAAAGAGGTTTTATTGATCTGAAGATGTACCAAAACATTTTGAAATGAAACATGAGACAAAATGTATTTCTTGCTTATGAAAAGCTATAAAAAGTACACAAATAAAAAGATAATGCATTAATGCTAGTAAGAGAATTCTAATGTATCTACAAACCCTTTTTGCTTTTCAAAATATTGAGAGATTGATTGTGTTAGTTAGAAAAGAGAAAGATGTCACATTTGCTGTTACTCTGTCACGGAGCTGCTCTCTGCTCTCTCCGGATTCTGCTTGTTTAACACACTTTTTATAAAGACATGAACACATACTTGGTTTTAAAAACTCTTTATTTACACCTTTTATTTACACCCGACTAAACAGTTGTGTCTCAGGCTGGCCAAATGAGAACTTCAACAAACAGTTGACTTTCAATTGGATTGGCATACATGGTGGCAGCTAATGATGGACGCTTTCGAAATACTGTTTCAAGAGCTTTGAATCCTTTGTTTCAAATAATTTGTTTCAGACCAGTGATTTTGAGCATGTATAAAACTGCTAAAGTCATGTGATTTCAGTAAACTGAAATTAACTGTTTTGAAATGTTTTGAAATGTCACTGGTTCGACCCCCTTTTTACCTAATTTTATATATTTGTAGACATTGTGTGACATTTGCAATTATAATTAAAATGAAAAGAAGTTAAAAATCTCTAACTGTCATGTTTAGTCAAGTCCTCCATAGAACAATCAAAATAAGCCCTGAAAATTTATATAAGAACAAATATTATAAAGATACATCATGTTTCATGGTATTACATGATTTGTAAATTGCATTTAAATGTTGCATTCAGAGTTAGTATGATTAGTTGTGCTATTTAAATAGGTGTATTTGAGGAAATTCTGCTAATAATCTTTTTTATTCATCATGTTATGCAACTTCTGAAAAATAGCGATACCCGTGTGTATAAATTCTTAGCCAGTTAGTCTGGAACTGCTGAATGGAGTAGCTGTTGAGATCCATTGTTTTTGTTTATTGCAATAAATATTGAAGTTGGGTTTCTTCTCTTTTTCTCATTTTGAACTCTTTTTTCATGTTTTTGCACAAGGGGGCACATTGTACTCTGCTGTCTTGGGAGAGAACAAAATAAAAGGGGGGAAAAAAAAGTCATTTAATCCTTTATTTTTTGAGGATTTTTAAACTGTTGAGTTGACCCTCCATCAGTATTAAAAACACTTCTGCGGCAATGTTACCTTTTTCTTGTAATTTAATGTTAAGGTAATATAATACAAAATATAAATGTACATTCAATAAAAATTTAAATGTTACAATATTCCAAAAATAAAAAAATCACAGTCCGTGAAAATGGTCCATTGAATTAATGATGCATTGACGTTGAGCTTGCAGCTTAGTTAGTGAGTCATGACCTACATGTAAATTATTAGCTATGCTGATGGATGAGTTCAGTGAGATCATTCAGCAAAAGTTTTTTTTCAGACTTAAACTGATTTAAACTGGATATTCCTGTTTAAATTTTATAAAACATGTATTTTTCTTATTTCTGATATTACATAAATGCACCAGCATGCTCACACTTTGCACAACTGACTTACAGTATTTCCACTCTGCAAGCCATATTTGAAAATATTGTTAGTCATTTTTTTCTGCAAGGCATAATTAATAACTTATGCTAATTGATTTTCTGGATTGATTGATTAACAGGTCAGCCTGCTGCACAGCTGCTGGAACAGTCTGTGGGGGCAGAGTCTACTTCTCTGACTTTGGTCGGTCTTAAGTCAGACACAGAATATGTGATCAACTTGTACCCACTGTTTCCCCGTAACAGTGCCTCACCAGCCACCCTGTCTGCTCGCACATGTGAGTACTCAAATACTACCATTCAAAAGTTTGGGGTCAGTAAGACTCTTTCTGTTTGTTTTAACGAAATTAATACTTTTATTCACTAAAGATGCATTAAATTGATCAAAAGTGACAGGCATTCATAATGTTAAAAAACTTATTTCAAATAAATGCTGTTATTTCCACAAAATATATTTATTGAAACTAATCATGTGATTAGTGCTGAAAGTAATTGCTGCTGAAAATTCAGCTTTGCCATAATTGCCAAAACTGTAATGATATTTCACAATATTACTACATTTTAGATCAAACAAATGGTGAGTATTAGAGACTTCTTTCAAAAATATTAAATCTTACCAACCCTATACTTTTGAAAGGTAGTGTATATGAAAACACACAGACACAATCACACTGTTTTCTCCTCTTGCTTCACTGAAGTGTTCATGCTAATATATAAAGCTCTGTCTGTGTATGCCCCTGCATTTGCAGTGCGTTTGGAGGGAGTGCAGCAGCTTTCCGTTGACACTATCTCAAGCAACAGTGTTCGAGTTGGCTGGAGAGGAGTGGCGGGGGCCAGAGGATATAGAGTTGTTTGGGGCCCTCTCACAGGTCAGCACATTTTTGAAGAGGTTTTATTTAATAAAATGCTTCCTACAAGGTGATAAAGTGAATGAATAACTAATGATGTCTATGAGTGCTTTAGTTCAGGTATGATTTCACATTGTGTTTTTATCAGATTCCTGTTTTCTGCAGTCTTTTTGTATATGTCTCTTTCAGGAAGTGATGTGGAGACCGTAGAACTGAGAGGTGATAGTGAATCTCACACTCTGGGGAATCTGAGACCAGACACAGAGTACATTGTTACAGTCATCGCTCTGTACGATGGAGAAGCTGAAGGACCCGCAGCCACTGCACGTTTTAAGATAGGTACACAGATACTCATGCAGACACATGTACAGTAACTGGTACATCAGGCCAGAGAAATTTTTAAAAGGGATGCACTGATTTGGAAATTATTTCTGCAAGAAGTAGTTTTTAGGCGATATTTCTAAAATAAACCTCTAAATAAAATAAATAAACTAAATACTCTTCTTCTCTTTCAGATGCCCAGCTAGTGTCTAGAGCATTCATTTGGAGAGTTGTGTATTTAGTAGACCATGCGCAGATGGTCTTTAGTTAAGAAGAGTGCAGAGAGAAAATTTATGACAGCATTACAGGAAACAAGATGTGTGTCTTTTTTCCATCTCACGCACATTTATCATACACAGACAGTGAGGTGTTTGCTTTCAATTTTGCCATTGACTCACTGTCTGCTAGATCAGAACAGAAGAACTGTTTTTTGTCTTATGACTCACAGACTGCAGCAATCGAATGCGTGAGGGTGTCTGTATATGAGCATACATGTTAGAGCGAGAGACTAAGAGAAAGGAGTCAGAAACTGTCTATAAATATAACAGGACATAAAGTTCAGAAAGATGGAAATCATTGTTTTAATATTTTACGGGACAGGAGGGGAGATAAAGCTAAAAGATGTTTAATGCATTTGGCTTTCAGAGCGCTCAGAGCAACAGGTCCTGAGAGCCACGACTACGGGACCCACCAGCATCAGATTAAACTGGAACCTCATACAGGCTGCCAGAGGCTACCGACTGGAATGGAAAGCCGGAGAGAGTATGAAAATGTTACTAAAGCACACAAACACACCGTAAAAATTGCCAGGATTTTAAAAATGGAACAGTAAATTCTTACAATACAACACTGCATTCAGATCATTTTCTGTCATAACACAGTAAATGACTTTAAAAATAACCACATGCATTAGTTGGATGATTATGATAATTTATGGAAATTTACTTGGAACACAGTAGTTGCAATGTTACATGGAAAAAAATTTATCAGATTAGTCTGAACAGTTAAGGGGCTGTTTGCAATACGATTTGATCTAATATGAATAATCTGCAAATATAAAATTAATTCTACATGAATAATGAACTGAAACATAAACATTAACAAAATTAAAAGTGACTACAGCAACAAGAAAAAGTAAACTAGCTAACTATGTACAGTATTTCTGTAGAACAATTGTTGTATAATACTTTTTTATGATGTTTATGTGATCCTGCTGACCGCAGGAGGCAGAGTTCAGAAGCAAGAGTTCCCAAAAAGCACCACCAACTATGAGCTCAGAAGTCTACTGCCGAACACAGAGTACATCATAACTCTATACACACTCTATGAGGGGCGGGAAGAAGCTACTTTCTTTTCAACCAAACCAACAGGTCAGAAAAGTTATTTGATGGATTACAATATGATAGTGTTTTAAAGATAAATATTGCAGTTAAAAAGACACTGGGGAGACCAGTAGTGAAAATTTTTAATTGAATGCAGCTTTTTCATTTCATTACTCAAGGTATTATTATAGTATTTTTTTTTTAAATTGACAATTGGACAGTTTCTGGGGTTTTTTATAGTCCCAAAAGTAGCACTTGAGCTGCATTAAAAAAGTTTGTGAAAACCTGAAGGTCAATGTTTTTATTCTGTCTTGCATACCTTTCATGTAATATGTTGATGCATGGGTTGTGTTTAGCAGAGCAGCAAGTTGGTCCTGTCACGAACCTGAGGGTGGTGGATTCACTTGGAAACATTATTCGATTAGGATGGACAGGAGTCTCTGGGGCAACACAATACAACATCCTCATTCTTAATACAGAATGTGAGAACATTATTTCCTTTAAATACAAAAACAGTATGACAGTATATCATTAAAGTGTTGTTTTGGGATATATGTGACCCTGGACCACAAAACCAGTCATAAGGGTCAATTTTTTAAAATTGATTTATACATCAAGCTGAATAAATAAGCTTTCTATTGATGTAGGGTTTGTTAGGATAGGACAGTATTTGACTGAGATACAACTATTTGAAAATCTGGAATCTGAGGGTGCAAAAAAAATCAAAATACTGAGAAAATCGTCTATAAAGTTGTCCAAATGAAGTTCTTAGCAATGCATATTACTAATCAAAAATTAAGTTTTGATAAATGTACGGTAGTGAATTTATAAAATATCTTCATGGGACATGAACTTTACTTAATATCCTAATGGTTTTTGGCATAAAAGAAAAATTGATCATTTTGACCCATACAATGTATTGTTGGCTATTGATACAATTATACCCTGCTACTTATGACTGGTTTTGTGGTCCAGGGTCACATATATACATTCATGTGATTTTCATTCATGAGATGTGCCGCTATAATGATTGTTTGAATTGGTTTACCCATCTTTTACAGCAAATGCAGAGGTGAACAGAAGAGTTCCTGGGAATCAGACCACCTTTGATCTACAGGATCTTGAAGATGGTGTACGCTATGCTGTCAGTGTAAATGCACTAACTGGATCCAATGAAGGGGAACCAGCAACAGTGTACATCGTAACAGGTGTGTGCATGCATACTTTTTCTGATGTGCAAAAGTATGTTGTGTTTTTAAATTGTCAGTTATATCAGGTGCCTAAATTGTTCCATAAAAATGTAAATGCTACTAAAGATACTCTGTAGGGTAACATAATGTGAATATATTAATGTCAGAAAATAACTGCTTGTAACTGAATGTTAAACAGAAGCACCACTGAGGGTGACCAACTTGCGGATAGTTGGGAGCAACAGTCGACGAGTCAGGCTTGCATGGACTGGTGTTTCTGGGGCAACAGGCTACCGAGTTACCTGGAGACAAAGCAACAGTATGTAGACGTGTTTATGCAGTGATTTGGGTTTCCTTTCTTTTTTAACTGATGTCACAACAAAACTTATGTTGGTTTTAATCTGTCAGCGGCTCTCTCTTTCTGTTTTAGCTGCAGAGCAATCCCGTGTCCTAGGTGGTGATGTCACTTCCTACACTATAGATGGGCTGCAGCCAGATGATTCTGTTGTTGTGGGTGTTGCCCCAGTGATTGATGGGCGGACTGGAGAAGTGGTCTCTGTGTCTACAAGAACCAGTGGTACTACTGGAATTGTTACGGGGCTAAGAGTCACTGAAGTAACATCTGCAAGGATAGGAATAAACTGGACTCCTGTGACTAGAGCAACAGGCTATAAAATAATCTGGCGGCGAAGTGATGGTATGGACAACATTACCTTGAGTGCAATAAATTTAGGCTAATATGGGCATGGAAAATGATTTTTTTTTTTTTACATTGTAGGAGTGGAAGACTCTGAGATTGTACCCGCTGATGTGGCTTCCTATGCCATTGATAGACTCCAGGAAGGTGCAGCCTACCAAATATTAGTCTCAGCCCTTTTTAACTCACGGGAAGGACCTTCTGCCACTGTGACTGCAAGGACAGGTAGTTGTTGTCTTTTTGCATTTTGATATATTCAGTTAACCACATGCATGGACCTTTAAATGCTTGAAGTCACCATGCAATTCAAATGGATTATTCAACAAATTATTATACATCAAAAACATTAACTTCCCCTCCACCTTACAATGACATTACTTCTCTGATGATGTGCTGGATCCTCCCCTCTAGCAAACTATCAGTCACATGAGATTGCAGCAATTAGCAAATGAGAATGATCCTACTATAATCAATTTAATCAAATCCCACCATACTTTTTTTTTTCTTACAAAGTGTTTTGCTTGGATGTATGTTCCTAGTGAAAAGTAAATATACTATTATATTTAAATATAAATATACTAATGTATTTGAAATGCATTTATTTCATGCTAAGTATACTACATATACATTTACATATTTGTGTACTTAATAAAAATACCCTGGAATTGTACTTTTGGTATACTAAACTGGTATACTTACTTAGTATTACTATAAAGCCTGCTAAATTGGAACAACTAATTTTGTACTTAAAGCACTTTAATAGCAGAAGTAGAGCTGAAGTCCAACCAAAGATTCACAGAAGTATATTTGATTGTGCTAAAGTGGAACTATTGCAAGTATACTTTAAGTACAATTTAAATATCTTGCATTTAAAGGCCAATATTATTCAAAGATCATACAATCTTCATCAATAGTGGCATTAAAATACATTTTAGGCTTAATATTAAGAAATATGCATTGTGAACAAGTAGTACTCCAAAGGAAAATGAATTATAATTGTGCATCAGTAGTCTCAAGCGATATGTCAGTAAATATTTTTACTATTTTGAACTATACTTAGTACGAAATAAATGTATTTTAAATATATTACTTTTTTTACTAAGGGTCACTACAAGAAAGAAAAGAAGATTGCAATTTCAGTTTCATGCCGACTTTAAAAATTAGTCATTTCTGAGCTTTCAGCATTAAGGAAAGTTTAATCTCAGTGTATTTTTAGTCTGAATGGCTGGCTCTATCCTGATTCTATGCTTTAGATCAGGCCACAGTGGGTCCCGTCACCAATTTACAGGTGGTGGAGGCCCAAGGGGAGGTTGTTCGAGTGAGCTGGGTTGGAGTTCAAAATGCGACTTCATACAGAATACTCTGGAAAAGGACTGACGGTGAGATCTTATAGTGATTTTAAAGTAAATGCTCATGTAGCTGAATGTAAGTGCCATATCCTGTAGGAAAGAAAATTCTGATATCTCAATTTTCTTATTTGTCTTATTGAGAATCTAAAAATCCAAGGGTTTGTGACCTCCAGGGGCCACAGCTTATAAATTATGTAGATGATAGAAGTCAAAAGAAAGCCTCAGCCATCATATAAAAATAAAACTGTGCGTCCGATTGTAGGTGGAGAGGAGCGGAGTCAGCTGGTTGGTGGTAACGTGACCTCAGTGGATCTGAGGCAGTTGGATGAAGGGGCACAATATGAAGTGAAGGTTCTGGCTCTAGTTCGTAATAGAGAAGGTCCACCTGTCTCCGTCAGAGTCACTACGGGTGAGTCCTGTTTGTCTGTGATGTTTGTTTGTTTCTCTGTTTCATCATATTTACTTATATGGAGAAGTCATTAATCCATATTCTCTAGAGCTGGGTTTACAATATCGAGTTCTTATTTTATTTAGATACATTTCTATTCCACAGAATGAATATTTACACAGTGCACACAATAAAAACATGAACACATATTATTGTTTGTGTGTTATTGGATTATATTTTATTTTGGCTTGGCTAAACATCAGATCAAATTTACCAGAGATGTTTCCTTACAATCGTGTATTGATATCACTGTTTATTGTACAGGGGGCCAGAGAGGGACACGAGTAGAGGGTTTGCGTCTTTTGGACTCGTCCCCAGGGGGGTTCCGTATAACCTGGAGAGCAGTGAGGGGAGCCAGCTCATATCGAATTTACTGGAGGTCCTCACAAGGTAGTTATACAGGCACACATGTACCCACACACACAAACCAGACTAAACTAACTTTATGTTGTTATATGTTTGCTTTGACTAGGGGAACCTGAATCAAGTCGTCAGATTAGTGGCGATGCAACTTCATACACCCTCGATGGACTTCGTCCTGGTCTGAGCTACACTGTAAGATTGTCTGCTGTGGTGGACGGTCGAGAAACTGAAGCTACCACCATCAGAGTAACCACTGGTACACACGCCGGATTTTATTTCACATTTTATTTCTGTCTTTCTCCAGACTCTTTTATTCAGTATTTCTCTTTCTGATTTTTTTAGATGCCCTGCCACCTGTGACTAGTTTGAGTGTGACAGACAGTACTGAGAATTCAGTCCTTCTAGGCTGGTCACCAGTAACAGGAGCCACAGGATATGTTTTACGCTGGACAGACGAAGAAGGTGATTATTCTGAAATTTTAGGAACTGGTAGTGTGTGGTTTAAGGATCAGAAGCACAATTATAGTTGAATGCACTTTTTTAGTGTTATATACTGTCTTTCTTCAGATACAGGAACGGGTCAATCTGAAACGCTGCCCGGTACAGCTACTTCTTACCGTGTGACAGGTCTACAACTGGGCCGTCGGTACCGTTTCACTCTGCAGCCCACCTTCCAAAACCAGGTTGGACCTGAGACCAGCGTGGAGGAACGCACAGGTTAAACAGTTTCTGTCTCATTCTCTTCCAACTATGGACAAATTGAAATAATATTTTTTATGTTTCATCTGTCCAAATTAAACAATTTAGACAAACACTTAATTAACTGATTGTTAAAGATAATGGCATAAAACAC
>JAUZSZ010000091.1:21674842-21687373 GCA_034780575.1 Labeobarbus marequensis | reverse complement strand
AACAGGAACCATGACTAACTTCAAAATAAAAGACATGATAACAAGAACCTGAAACAAAACCAAAAACAGACTTTACAATGCCATAATGACAAAAGTTAATGTTTAAATGTTTAAAAGTTGAATCTGCCTTGTGTGCATTTGTGCATTTCAACAGTGTCTTTCACCATATTGTTCAATGTGCATTAATTCAGAATAGAACTTTTGAATGGTAGTGTATTCCATGGATCAAAAGAAGAATTGGTGATTATTCTTTACCATTCAACCATTTAATTATTTTTCTTTAATGTGTGTTTTTAGACTCCTGCATCTTGCCCATGGAAGAGGGTAATTGTTCCCACTATACTCTGCGTTGGTACTTTAACTCTGAGGTGGGCGTCTGTAGACCTTTTATCTACAGCGGCTGTGGAGGAAACGCTAACCGCTTTTTACAGAAGGAAGATTGTGAGAAACTCTGTCTACAGCAATAAGAAGGTACATTAACCAGCACTGATTAATAGAAAAGGCTGAAGGTAACAAATGGTGCATTAATGCATATTTCTAAATAAATGATGAATTGGATGGGATAGAGATGTGATTTTTGCACTGCATCTATGTATATCTGTCTCTATTGTGTTTTTCTCACAATTCTGTCTATTCTATGTTTTATAGAAGTGTGTTTTGGCTTGAAGACAAGAGTTGACTGCAAATGGAGGATCTCTAACTCATCAGCAATATAAAAAAGCTAAACCTCAGTGTTGAACACTGCCATCATGCACAAGAGATCAAGGTAGAGATTGATGTCAACACCTTTTCCTCAGTGGAACAAGCGAATTTTAAATATTGATCCGATCTTTCTTGTTTATTTATTTTGTGTCTGTTGAGCTGCCAAACATCTGTTAATATTCCTGCCAATCTGGATTCATCTACAGATATTGTTTTATATATATATATATATATATACACACACACACACACATGTACATAAGTCCAGTCAGTAACAGCATACCACATTATCTTTCATTTCTCACTTAATCCTTTGTTTTCACATAGTTACACCCACTGGCATTTTCTCAGGTGCTAAAAACAGAAACTAGAACTCACATTGTAATATTCTTAACAAATTCATCTTAGACTTGTTCGTAGAATAAGTCTATGCTGTACAAAATTGTACTGTAAATGTAAATCTGTATTTTTATCTGCTTGAAAATGAGAATGAATGTTCTTGTAGTATCAGATGTTGCATGTTTACTTGGACAAATGGTGCTATTTTTAAAGATATTTTTATATTGTTGACTGGTTTTAATGTTTTCATGTATTCCGTTCGTTATATTCAGTGTTTATTTCCATTATAGTACAAGGATTCTACAGTCCTGTTCATTTCAAGTGATGTTGGAGCAATTTAAAGTTTTCTTTGCACAAGGCACTTCCTGTCTGCCAGTTTTAATAGCACATAAAAAGTAGTCATTTTCTAAATATACATTCTTACCTTGTAAAGTGATCTTTTCTTCACATGTTCTGTATTTGCTTGAAATAAACATTGAAATTTATAAGGGAAAATATAAACATGAAACAAGACTGAAATTTATTGGTGCTGGAGCTCTCATTTTAACAGTGAATATCAGCAAGTGCAGATTTACATTTGACATGCCTTATATGTCAACTAGAGCCTCGTTAAAAGGTCAGTAACTACATGTAGTTTATTTAGAAAAGAACTACATAGTCTTTTCATTCTCTCTTCTCTCTCTCTGTTAATTTGGTGGTACTCTGTGTTGTGTTGTCTTTTTGGGAGGTGGGTGGGGTGGGTAGTTTGTTTGTGCATCAATCCTACTCACACATCTGATGATTCAGTAATGATTCTGGACCATCTTGTTAAGATGCCAACGTACAGTCATTACTACTCCTCCAGGGCTGTCACTCAAACACTGTTTTCATATTCATTTCTACTCATATTTATTCATTGACTGCATTTTAGCCAGTCCATCTGTTTGGGTAATTTGTTTTATATTCTCATGCCTGCTTAATAACATTGTTTGAGTGCCAGTCTATATTTTTATTCTGCTCATTGTTGAGATGAATTTGTCATTTTAATGAGTTTATTGTAATGTCAGTCACTGACAGCTGTGCATCAAATTCACTGTGGTGCTCCAGAGGTCAACCATGTCTTAATCTATATCATGTTTTAATCAAGCCTTGAGTGCAGTGAATATTTGGAAAATTAGCTTTCATGTGGATGCATTGCTCATTCTCTCAGATCATTGCATATGCCTTTTAAATTGCTCTTTCCATATCTACTAAATATCCATGGGGGGGTTAGGTAGTTAAAATATATATGTATTTTCTCTGGATATTTTCATGCTTTTTTCAATAAAAATGTTTAAAAAAGAAATGCTAAATTTCGCGAAAAAATACAAAGAATCGGCAAGTAACATTGAAGTGCATGTGAAATTTTGAAGTAGAAAGACTGAAGTAGTATTTTGCACTTAAACGTACTCCAATAATCTTTG
Source organism: Labeobarbus marequensis (assembly GCA_034780575.1). Taxonomy (NCBI): domain Eukaryota; kingdom Metazoa; phylum Chordata; class Actinopteri; order Cypriniformes; family Cyprinidae; genus Labeobarbus; species Labeobarbus marequensis. The sequence goes on along the minus strand of JAUZSZ010000091.1, from coordinate 21,684,890 downwards.
TTTACAACTTCGAAGATATTTTTACAGTGTTCTTTACGCTCATACTTCATATAATCACAATGTTTACAGCTCGCTCGTTTAATGTAGGCCTAATGTTTATTAAAAAATAAAGAATAAAACAATAGAAAATAGTAATACAATATTGTCCACACAGAAACCGTATCTTAGAAACTGGTTTATAATAATCGTGCGGACTGCAGACAGTATGGATGCGCGTTTGCGCAGAGGGAGCGGGTTCAGTACGTCTAGTACACAGGATAGCGGCACTCACGGGTACTCACTGAAGCACAGCGGCGATTTCTATCACCGTTTAGCACCACTGAAGGTGTGACATTTATTCCGGGCACGTACTTGACAGCGGATTGTCCTGAAGCCCCAAGGAATCTCGCGCTCTAGTAGAGTGTGTGAGAGAGAGAGGGGGAGAGAGAGAGCAGCGCGCTCGCTTCACGGATCGCAGTGGAATGTAGCGGGGCAAGGTGAGTAAAACCCCCCTTGATGTATCTTCACACTACTCACGAGGCTATTGATCTTTTTTCTTAATTGCAGTTTACAGTTCCATTTTACCGTCACTCTTCATTAGTTTTCGGCTTTTTAAGTGGTACATTTTGGCAACGCGCGCCTGGGAATAGAAAGGACGGACGATTTGTTTATCGAGCAAATCCATGTGTTGCCTGTGATCTGCGGTCAGCCAGTGTGTATGAAATTCAAGCTGTCATTTAGCTATATTGCAAATTATTGTTTTTTTCTTTAATCACAATGGACTCTTAGTTGCTTATTGCTTAGGACAGTTCTATTTGCATCAAAGCATCATCCTCTCACATTGATGCTTTCAAACCAACTGGACACATGCACATGCTCAAAGACACGTGACTCCAGCAAATTATTGAGGGGAAAAAAGTTAAATACGCCTGCGTCAATCATTTGACATTCATCACCCCATCATCATCATCTTCTTGCTCCCACATGCGCACACATTCTGACTGATTACAGTCAAAGGGATTTTCAGATGTACTTCAGATCAGGCGGCAAGATGCCAGTTGAAGGAAGGAAAAGGAGAAGAGGATGTGAGACGGTGTGCGTGCATTTCTAAAAAGATTAAAGGCTACAGCTTGTTTTTAGGACAAGAAGCAACAGTGAGAAACAATGGAGTGTGGAGCAGGTATATAAGTGGCCCTGATGTGTTAAGAATGTGTATGAAAGGAAAGAGGAATCTAGATCATCAGCTATTATAGCTCCTTCTAGATGTGGAGTTATTTTGGTTCTTCCCTCTGTAGTGAATGTAGTTTCACGTGTTGTCACACTCTTTTGTTTCCAAATAGTCTGTAAACAAACTGAATGTATTTGCGTATTCATTCCACCATTAATATAGCTCATTATAAATCAATTTTGACTCCACACTACTGTAGGACCCTTTTGTCCACAGAGACACACCAACAGATTCATTATCACATGCATATGTGCAATTTGTTGCATAAATGTGTGGCTCGAATGCCTCTGCAATTGTGCAAGGAATAGGAACAGTTTACTCGCATGCCAATCAAACCTTTGTTATTTTCTTCTGGAACACAAAGGAAAAAGCCTTAATGAGGATTTACAGGTTTGATATCATCATGTGATCAATCTTAATGTGGCTGTTTTAATATGCAGAATAAAGAACAAGATATTATAGTTAACTAAAACTAAAACCATTTCCTTCAGTCACTTAATAATCTTTGTTTTATTTACAACTTTGAAAATATTTTTACAGTGTTTTACAGCTCGCATGTTTAATGTACTGTAACGTGAATTACAAAATAATTAGAATAATAGAATATTGTAATACAACATTGTCCACACAGAAACCGTATCTTATAAATTGGTTTGTAAGAACTGTAAAACTGCAAACAGTAGGAAAGAATTTGGAAAAATCTTCATGAGGCTTTACAGGTTTGATATTATCATGTGTCCAAACTTAAAGTGGCAGTTTTAATATGCAGAATAAATAACAAGATATTATAGTCAATCAAAACTAAAATTGAAACCATAACAAACTTAACACTTAACAGTCACTTAAAAAAAAGAAAGACAGAAAGAAAAAAATACATTCAGCCAAAGCAACATTTCTTACTTGACAGTCTAACTTGATGTACTAAAATAACTAAAACTGACATATTTAAAAAGAAAAAAAGAAAAATTAAAGCTAATAAAAATGACAAACACATACAAAAAAAACTTAAAATTAACCTAAAATTAATTCAAATTAATTTGAAAATACAAAAATTAACATTCAAAATATTTTTAAAATACTATTTCGATCTACTTTTGCTTCCATTTAAATTCTGCACACAAAGCTATCATACGACTTCAGAATGCTTGGAATACGGCAAACGATTCACATGGACCACTTTTATAGTATTTTGGAGTATCCTTTTGGAGCTTGACTATAGTCTGTCAATGTATGGAAAAAAGCACCATGAAGAACATATTTTGTGTTCCACAGAAAATTCTGTTTTGGAACAACATAAAGGTGAGTAAATTATAGGAGTTTTCATTTTCGGATCTTGAATTATTCCTTTAACAGGCAGGCTACAAACCAGCGTGGACAGACCAAATTGGCTTGGAAAACAACGATAATGAAATAGAGTCTGATAAATGGCAGAAAGAGCTGAGACAGCGTGGTTAGTCTAAAGAAAGATGGATGGATCTCAAGCATAGCACAGTGATGGATAGAGGGTAGGAGGTAGAAACAAACTCCTCCAGCAATTTCACAACACACTGTGCACCTGCACCTCCCACTCATCTCTCATTCTCTCCCTCTTTCTCTCTCTCTCTTTCACTACTCCTTAGTTTTTTACATGCAACGCCGTGATCTGCCATCTCTGACAAAAGTCAGTCTTGCTTATTTTTGCCTCAGTCTCACTTCTGTGAGCATAAGCTGTCAAGCTTCAGTTATTCGTACTACCACAGAATCCGAGCCTTAAAGCTATGTCTTCCACTGTCACTCAAAAGTTCCACTGCAGTGACCTCTTTTCATTACCAGCATGGCATGGGGTGCATCGGCACGCCAACCATATTGCCCTCCCCCCATCTGCAGTCTCATTGTGTTAAACATCAAAACTTTCCTCCTGCGGTCATTATCATAGATGTGCTCAAAAGGCAAAGTCTGAGCCCCACTTGAACAGCTACGGGTGCAGAAAGTCTCAAATTTTGTATTTTGACCACTCTTAAACTGTAAACCAGTTGCCATAGTAACAACCATCCTAGAAATGGGATCAGTCGAACTCATTTATTTATTTATATATTTATGATTTTTTTTGGAATGACGGGCTGCTGTGATTGCGTAGCCTAATTTGAGAGCTGCTTGTTTAAATGGCATGTGTTTTAGATTTTGAGTTTATTAGAAAAATAACCGTTTCTTTAACACTTTAAATCAGATGTTAAACAGTACGCCGTGTACACTACTGTGTCCATAGCCAAATTTATCAAGGTTTCAGCAATCGTTTGTGTCCTTGGTCATGTGTGAGAGATCGTTTTGTGCTGTAATTCATCCGTTGGAGTAGTTCTCTTGTTGGACACAAAAAGTTGGCTGTGTGCGGGACTGCAGAATCACACATACATGATGACTCACGTGTACATCATACTCATCTTTATTGTGCTGTCTTGCTAGATCAATACCTTATTACACTTCAGAAGGACAAGTCATACCCCTGTTCCACCAAAATGATGCCAGCGCTCGGTTGGTTGCATCTGTGAATCTCTCTTAGTCCCAGCCTGCGTTTGCTCTTGAATGAGTGACGATGACATAACTGACTATGTTACTAGTAGGGATGCACCAATATTACATCCAGATATTCAACTGGCAGACTGTTTTTATATTTATTAGTATTTGTAAAAATATATGCTGTTTAATAAACATAATATAAGAAAAGCCTGGCACACTGTCGATGGAGTGGAGGTCACAGTGGATCTCAGTGTGCCCTGCTCCAGTAAATACTGTACATTTTGGCCTGTTCACTAAAGAATGTGTTTCATTCTGTTTGTGTCTTCCCGTCATAGATCTGGCAATCATTCATCAACGCCCCAAGAAAACACCTGAGAAGGTGGATCATGGCCAGTGGGAGTGGCTGGCGTTACTATGCCTGAAGGCACGTGTCGATGGTGTCCATGGAGACAGATGGCAGCTTCACTGGGGGCCACGGTTTGTCCCTCTTACAGACTGAAGATAGCGTGGGAGCCGGACTCGCTCAGCAGGAGGGGACGTGGGTCGGCTTCCGGGCTACAGTGAGTGCTGTGCTGCTGCTGGAGCTGCTCCTGGGAGTGGGTGGCAATCTGACCGTGCTGGTGTTATACTGTGGTCACTGCAGCCTGTTGGAGTCTGTCAGTCATGCTGTCACGCTCAGCCTGCACACCCTTGACCTGCTGCTCTGTCTCCTCTGCCTGCCGATCACTGCCACGCTCCTCATTCTGGGTGGAGCCTCGGTTCCTCACCACGCCCTTCTCTGCTGTCTTCACGAATCGGCAGCCAGCTTCGCCAGCGTGGGCACCGCGCTTAACCTGCTGCTCATCAGCTTAGATCGCTATGACATCAGCGTCCGGCCAGCCAATCGCCTGCTGACGCCTCGAAGGGCCACCATTTTACTTGTAGGAGTATGGGCTGTTTCTTTAGCTGTGCCCCTCCTACCGTTCGTGGAGGCGGGGTTTGTTTCGGGGCAAGGCGAGGGGGTGTTTGTGCACTCCAATAGCACTGTGCTTTGTTCAGAGTGGGGAGGGACTCTGCAGGCTCATCTGTTGCTACAGGTTCCCGTGTTCCTGTGCTCTCTCGCTGTGATGCTGTTTACATACTCGCGAATTCTTCAGGCACTGCGCATCCGCATCGGCCGCACACCCAGGCCCCATCGAGACGGCAAACGGCCTGTGCATCGCCTTTGGTTGCGGCGTAAAAAGTCAACGAGGTCACCGGATCACACGACGAGAAACACACCCACCTCCCCACCACCGCTTTCGACCGGCCCACTTATCACCTCAGATACAGTTACAACAGTAACCATCAACACTGAGACGAACACTCCCTCGCTCACCACGCCACTTAGCCCCACCCCTACTGTATCTGTGATAACCTCGCCTTTAAGCCCCACCCCCACTGCTTCAATGGTAACCACTCCTTTGAGTCCCGCCCCATCTGTATCCGTCATAACTAGCCCTCACATCCCCACCCCTGGTACATCATCAGTGGCCACACCTTTGAGCCCCATGACCACTGTATCCACAGTAACCACTCAACTAAGCCCCGCCCCCGTTCAGGGTCCGCCCAGTATGGGCGTGGGAGCGTCAGTATCGGCCATTTTGGCTCTGCGTCGAGCGGTTCGGCGCCACCGAGATCGGCGGGAACGCCAAAGGCGTGTCTTTCGCATGTCCGTCATCATCATCCTCTCATTTCTGCTATGCTGGGCGCCTCTCTCCATCATGCCCCTTCTCATGCTGGCTATCGGGCCCTCTGATTGGCTAGAACGCCTGAGACTCTGCTTCCTGGTGCTTGCTTATTGGACGGTAGTGCTACATCCGCTGCTGTATGCGTTCACGCGGCAAAAACTGCGCAAAGTTCTGCATACACGTCTGCGCAGGCTGCGGCCACAAAATACGCAGACTTGTCTTCGCGCTAATACCAGGATCCGCCGCAAGAACAGGGCAGATTGCAGCGACGCTACTGACCGCTGCCTGACAGAGGCTGTTAGAGAGTAAGTGTTTGTGTGTCTGTGACGTATAACTAGGCTCACACGGAATCTGAGTTCACATTCAGTTGTCTGTCATTTTCTTGTTTGTTTATTAAAGCTGCAATCCGTAACTTTTTTTGGTTAAAAATGATCCGAAATCAATATTTGAGCAAGTACATAATGACCCAGTGTTCAAAACTATAGCCTTAATTTAGCCAGATTCACAAAAGTTATCTTATAATAGTGTTTTCTAATTTGACAGGTACGGGTAGGTTTTCTTGGGAAATTCGTGCATGCTGCTACAATAATTAAATGTTATTCCAGTTTTAAATGTGCTTCTGATTACAGATAGCATGGGATTACACAAGATTTCTATTTTGAAGAAAACCAGTTTGAAGGGAGCATAATTTGCTTTTTGGGTTAAAAGAATTTCTTAATATGAAATTTGAATGGCATGACAATCAGCTGATGTTGTTAACATTAATAATTTGAGAATAAAGTATAACAATTATAATAATTTGCACGGCAAAACTTACGGACTGCAGCTTTAAATATTTTGGATAACTTAATTATGCTTTCAGCTGCTAATATGAGTATGTTCAGCTCTATTTAACATATTTCACCATGTTTAAATCCAAGGCCGTAACCATATTTTAAACATTTGTAAGAGACTTAAGGGAATTAAAAAAAAAAGGGAGAAGAACTAGAATTTATTGTAAAGTAATCTGTTTGAAGTATTTGCAAAAAATATCACTTAATATATCACTTAAACAATCACTTAAGGCCCAGGTACAAAAAGGCACGCAAGCCTTTCAACGGACAAACACCATCTTTTCAAGCATTCAAATAATGCACATATGCACTGTTGTCTACACACAAATCTGTGCGGACACAAAAATCGGGACTTAAGCAGACAATGGTGATGGTGAAAATTGCGAAAATCCCAACTGATCTTGTGGTAAAATGAGGTGAATTCATTCAATGTGAATCGCATGAAAACGTATGATTTTCGGGAAAAAAGGAAGCATAAAGGCCCACCCCTAAAAAACTACGAATGAGTACAAATTATCCACTAATTTGCCAAAATGAGAAATAGATACGAATTTCCATGAAATTTTGTTTCAAATACACTAAAATATACTTTAGGTATATTTTGAACATTTCTGTCATAAAACAGTTGTTGATTATTTGTTTAGCATGTTAGCTACTTATGTCTTCATACTCTTTCCCCTCTAAAACTGAAGCATTGTGCTAGAATTTGTGTTTGTCTTCTGTTAACAATACAGCCTTCTTTGATTTGTTTGGCCATCTGAATTATTTTGACATTGACGAGCGCCGTTAGTCCCCTGAGGCAGACTAGTCTAAAAATGTAACTTTTTGTCATCCTACCAACAAACCGAGGAGTGTGTAATGGAGTGCAGCAAAACAGCATCAAGGATATCAAATACTGAGGTTGGCAATTTGGCCATATCTGATTATTGAGGGAACTTGTGGTTTAAATCCATTTCTCAGATTTCCCCCACAAATCTGTGCAGATAATGTCAAAGAAAAAGAGAAAGTCAGCAGATTCCGCCTGGGCCTATTTATGACTGTAGGTAAAAGGTGTGTGCAGGAAACCATTAATGTGTTACATGTGTTAGATGATATGTGTGACTCGCTCACCTCTATAAAGGAAACTAAAAGACGTCGGTAGGTCTCTATTGTCCACAGGTGTGTAGTATCATTGGCAACTAATCAGCACAGGGTTTCTAAAGCACACTAAACTCTGAGGTCAACAGGGCACTGTCTAATTAACCAGTAGAGCACAAATATTCCCATGGTGCTAGGGGAAAAGAGCGAGATGGAGAGAGCGTACCTACAGGTGTGAGTCTGCCAGAGGCCATGTGCAATAAATTCCAAATCCAGGTTATACATCGCATGATTTCCATATAAATTAATCCCAACTTATTGGCATTCATTGTGTGGTGTAAAAAGTAACCGTCTATCAACCAGTACACATACATGTGCACATATTTTACATTGTCTTTCTTACTGATAGTCTAGAGGGCAATAGATTTATCATTGTGTTTATTAATTTATATGATCAGGGATGTAAATAGTCACTAATATTTCTGTGGTTTGAAACTGCAGCCAATTTGAATTCGGCTCTACCAAGGGCATGCATACTGGTTCGATCAGTTGACAAAACAACTTTTACAAAGTCGAAATTCATTTATTTTATTTGTGTCCTGTATATGTATATCTTGTCAGTGCTGTATATTATTTCAGTTTCAGATGGGTATTGTATTACTTTACAATAGAGGAGCAATAAGTCTGAATTACAGTAATAAAAAGATTCAGCCTCTTTGCTTGTTTGCTTTGTTTGTTCCCAACCTCAGCTGTCAAATTTCATACCTCTTATAGAAAAGCATATAAAATTTCATGTATACATATTTTATTGTATAATGGCAGAAGTGTTACTTTTATACAACATATACAATAGCAAAGTGTTCTGAAATCTGCCATTTTGAATCCACTCAGGGTTTTCCTGCTCTTTCCCAAAGAAATTGGTGTTTGTTAGGCCAGTGCGGAGACGCAAAAACTAATCTGTATTTTGATTCATCCTGATTAAAAAAGTTTGCTGTTCTGAATAATTAACATCAGTCTGAGCCACTTGCTCTGATAGTTAATTGGTGTATGGTAGTGTCTTTTCATTACGTGAATTTATTAAGAAGCACAGGCTGCTTTAATATATACAATTAGTCCATGCTGAGAAAGGTTGACTGACTTCATCCCAGTTGATAAAAGTCAAACAGGCAATTAAGAACCTCCTGTGTCTCTGTCAGCGTTTGCAGTCTCACACAGAAGATCAAATGCCATTTGAGGGATACTCAATAAAGTACCTGTTCAATCAGTGAATGGTAGCCTTTCATATTCTCTCTCTGCCTGATTCAGAGACCTTAAATGTTATTAATCTTTAAAGAGTTTGTTGTGGTTCAGCCAATATGTGTGTAGAGAATGGGAGACTATCATTCCTCATTACATGTGATAGAGGCTGCACTCCACTTGTGAAGTCTGGTCGTATTAACACTTATTAATGTTTGATGACACATGCTGACATTTGCAGGAGCCTAATAATTGGAGGGCCGATAATGGGGATGGGGTCCTGCACACAGATGTAGATGCCTGTCTTAATGGACATGTAAAGAACTCTGCCCACACAGGTTAACGCAGGTCAATAAGACCTTGCTTCAAGTTCTACTTTCCCATAATTTAATTACAATTATTTTGCATCACCCTAACACTTCAAATATGAAAATGTAGTGTGTGCTTTCATAGTATGTAATCACCTAAAATATTGCATTAGTACTATGGTACTGTGGTGCGATGAGGTTTTGAACGATTACCAAATTCATGCATGTAATTACACTATCGTTCAATAGTTTGGTTTCTTTTACAAAAAATTAGGAAAATTTGCTTCAAATTGTTGAATAGTAGTGTACACTTTATTCAAAGGGATTTCAAAAATACCATAATATTTCTTTTGTAAGCATTCATACTGTTGGAGCTAGTGTATGAGAGGTTATGCTAAATGCGTTTTTTTTTTTTTTTTAATTAAGCAAATTCATTGTTCTTCAGAAAAACAAGTGTGAGGATGCACATGCCTATGTACAAACATCGAATTGAGGCAGTTATTATGTGTACATTCAAATTATTTGGATTGCTATTTGGAATTATTCATTTATTTACAAATGAGGAAAAGTGATGTACTTAATCAACATTTATATATTACATATTAAGTAGTATAATCAGCATCTTATTCCCATCTCCCTCTTTGTTTCTGTCTGCCACTGTCTGCCTTCTTTTTGTGTGCCTTCATGAGCAAGGAGAGAAAAAGAGAAAGATAGAGGGTGGGTGGGAAATATTTTTTTCTTACTGTATGCAACATGAAAACACTGCCATGTATTCATTAAAATCTCTCTTGCTTCCTCTCCCACCATTCTCTCTCTCACACATGCATCTTTTTTAATCTCATCTGTTCCACTCACTGTCATTGTCTTTCTTCTTTTTATCACTGACTGTTCCTTGCTTTCTGTCCCTTCATTCTGTCCTCACTCCTCTCTTCTCTAGACTTGCATAAGAACAAAGAAGAGCTGCCGTTGCAAGGGGAAAGTCACCCTGGAGGACAGGAAGAGAGAGAGAGAGAGAGAGAGAGAGAGATTTCGTGTGGGTGGAATAACTAGCAGAAGGATGAATCCCATGTTGACTTAATCAAGCAACAAGCACGCATTCCCATGTGTGTGTTGCTCGTAGATTTACTACGTAAACGTTATGACCTCTTAGTTTCGTGTCGTTTATTCATTTCTTTTTTCTTTCTC
>JAUZSZ010000091.1:21627427-21637784 GCA_034780575.1 Labeobarbus marequensis | reverse complement strand
ATTCTGCAGTACCCCTCCAATACCAATACTGACTCACTCATCCCTCTGGTACCAACCCGTATCTGACTGTATTCTCTAAGACACACACAGAGTCCCTGCGTGATTGTCATTTTCCGCACAGTTTTATCAGCATTTCTCCAGAGAATTTTGATAATGAGCTGCCACACAGCTACAGAACGCAATTGTCAGTCACGTTTGGAGCACTCAGTGGGGGTTGTTCTTACAAAGTTCAGTTTTGATAGAGATTTATGACCTTATTCTATAAGATGAAGAGGGTTTCTTTAATTTCCATAAGTCTTTAGGTCTCAAAACCGAATTTTGGAAGTTTAGTTAGGCTATGTGGTGATGTTTGTTGGTGATGAATATGTATGTGATTAATTATGTCTTACACATTTTCCTCTCAATATCAAAATAAACACAAACGACAGCGGTGAGAAAACAACAGTTAAGAAAATATCTAATCATAGCGGCGTGGATATTCAGCACTTCAGTCAAGTTACGTTGCACTTTTTTCAACAGATTGTCTTATAGCATCTTTACAGTATTAAACATGAAAAACAATGTCAGTGTCAATTAGAATTACAACTTTACTTTCTTCTGTAAAGCAGCTCTTCAGTGTGATCATGTTTTTACTTACATTTGACCTTAATGGAAGAAATTAATCAGAAGATTTCCATGCCAACGGAGTCAAAAATCACACCTACCTGGTACGTAATCACCACAGACTAATGGTAGTTCAAAGGTTTTTCCAGAAAGTTCGCTGTGGCAAGCTGTTTTAAACTCCCATAACAAACCCCAAACAAACATTGTTTTGATTTTGTTCAAAATGACGTCATTCAAGTTGGTTCTTTGATTTCGTTCAAAGGCCTTTATAGCTGCACTACTTAACCGGCCTCTATCATTGTCTGTGGCTAAATCACAAAATAGCCGATTTTGTGCTAATGAGTAATGCTGATGATACATGGGGCAACTTTTTTAGCAATTTTGCTTGGGCACTTTCCCACTGAGAATGGGTAACAAATTTCTATCTGGAGACTTTAGATTGGTCTTGGGCCCTGTGTCTCACCTGGCTCAACATTGCCCAAAGTTACCTTGTGTATCATCAGCCTTAAGGTCACCGCACACTGAGTCCAAAATTTTCGCACGTTAGAAAATAAATACGACCTCACGTTGTCAATCACGTTTGCACACTTCCTCCGAAACTTTTGTCCATCCAAAAAAATTCGGATCAGTTTCGATTTTCTGCGTTTTTCGCATCCATAGCATGTGATGGGAATATGAAAAAATTGAAAAACGCATGTGAAAATTTCGGACTCTGTGCAATGACCTTTAGTTTGGTAGCTCGACCTTCTTTTCTCTGTTTATGGACATGACATAAAAATATGTCAGGTTGAATTACAAAAAAAAAAAAAAAAATTTCCTGTGAAATCTGATTCGATCACTCAAACTAGAAATCATTATTGTAGGATTACGGTAATGAATTGAGGTAAGGAAGAGTGCTGAAAGGCTTTTTTTATTTTGTTTTCGATGTATTTGCTATGGAATGCCATTTTGTTCATTTTTACTTCAAAAACTTTCATAGTGCAGCTATGAGTAAACCATGGATACCATTTTTAAGTGTTTTGGCCTACTTTTTGCATTAAATTGATCCCATGCCTCAAAGCTCATAACTCATACAAAAACAAATTACCCTTTTGGGCATCTATAAAGAACGTATCTACTTTCAACTAATTTAAGGGGGACTAAAAATGAATTTCAAAGAGCTGATTTTCAATTTGTTAATGTGATCTGGCATGTTGCAGCTTTTGCCCAGTCAGAGCATTTAAGAGAAACTTCATATCCTCCATTCCTAGTCTCCAGTGACCCACATAAAAACCCTGCAGACCTACATTACTCTCATTTAACAAAGTGGCTAATTTGTAGAACAGAGAGGTTGGCATTGGGGTTGGATATTAGAACATTGTGAAACACACATAAAGACACACACGACCTGGCAATCACGGTAAAACAGCTCTGCCACACATACACACCCAATACTCCCCTCTCACACTGTTATAAATGCAGTTAATTAGAAAATGAAATTGATTAACACATCGCAGCACTTGGGCATATTTGCACACAGTCTGAGTACGTCGCATATATTTGGGTGGATGTGGTGGGTGTCCACGTGCACGAGAAACACATGCCAAAGGCAGTAACTCTACTGAAAAATAGTTCATCATTGCTTTTCTCTGTTTTTCTATACATGGCAAGATATGCAATCAAGAATTAAGAAATTATAAAGTAATAGAGACACAGAAATGAACACTTTACACTAGTATCATTAGTTTACTACATTGCTTACATGAACTAACACTGTTAATTTCAACATTTATATTAATACATTTATTAAAACATTATTAAAATCAAAAGATGTATCGGTTAATGTTGTTTAATGGGCCTTAGTGAAAATTAACAAACAATGAACATTTGTTTTTATATTGACTAACACTAAAGAAGGTCACTTATTCTGATTGTTAGCTACTGCATTGTAATGGGACCGTATTGTGAACTGTTATCCAGAAATTAAATGAATTGGAGAGAGAATATAAGTGAGGGCAGACTACTCATCCAACTGTGAGGGTGGACACTTCTAGAAATGTCTGCAGATACTGTTACTCACAGTCTTGCTCACTGTGTTTCTGTCTCTGTCTGTTAATACCAGCAGCTGCAGGCTGTATGACACAGTGTTTGGGATGGTCTTCCATATTTACCAACATGCAAGCCAGAAATAAGGGAGAAATCATAATGTTTAAAATTATGGATATATAGATACACCTTACAGTTAAAAGAGCCAGTCGTGTGTTTGCTTACTCTAGAGCATGAGTGTCACACACAGTTCTGGAGGGCCACCATCCTGTAAAGTTTAGCTCCAATCAACTCCAACACACCTGCCTGGAACTTTCTAGCACTCTTAAAGCCTTTGATTGGCTGGTTTAGGTGTGTTTATTTGGGGCTGGAGCTAAACTCTGCAGGACAGTGGCCCTTCAGGAGCTGAGTTTGACTCACATGCTATAGAAAGTGAATGTGCATTTCCTGGACCTGTGTGAAAAATTCTGTTGTGTAGCTTAATTTGATCTGTAGAAACACAAAGTACGATACTGTTATAAGTTTTAATGTTACATAGACTCTTTTCACTAGATGGGATCTGTATGTTCATGGCTAGAAATAGCTGTTATTCTGTTGTGAAATGAATTTGAATTCAGGAAGCCTGCATAATATGTCAACATGCTGCGACGAGGCTATTGGTGCTAACATAGTTATATTTCTATTAGGATTCTCTAAAGGCAGTTTTAAAATAGACTACTTTTTAGTCCACTGGAATTGTAGTTTTTCGAAGTTCTGGAGTTTTCAGAGTTCAAGAAAATAGGCCTTTTCTAGATTGAGTTCACTGTGGTTCTAGTATTTGTGTTAGTTGCAATCCCGTAGTTCTCTTGGCCATGTTGATGAATACAAGTCATTGGTTGGTGGTTGAAAGGGTGTCTAATAGTTTGTTTGTGAGAGAGTGTAGGTGGGGAGGCTGCAAAACTAAGACGGGGCCAGAGATATATTTACTGAAAGAGTGATAAAGCTGTCGGGTGACTGGAGTTTGAAGCTATTCATGGCTCCCTATTTACCATCTGAGCTCCCGTTTGAAGGGCTTGTGTGTGTGAAGGGCATCTGAGCATGTGTTTGCTGATTCATCATCCCTGCTTTCTCCTTGACATTACTGTCGTGATTGGGTGCTTCAGAGTAGAGGAATCAGAGGAATGTGATGGGGATGGCATGAGCTAAGAAAACTTCTGGCTTAGACACTCTGAAATGTCCTGTTGGGTGTCAGAGACTCTCAGCTTACATTCCAGTCTCTGTTTAAAATACTGTTTCCTTAAAAGCTTTTCAATGTGCTTTAATACAGCACTTTGATGTCAAGGAATTTTTGATAATGGTCAATTGTGGTTTGTTAATGGTAAACTCTGATGAAACTCATCAGGGCTTTAACGTCCTTTTTTGTGCACTTGTTGGTGACATGCAAAGGTTGATGAACTGGCTTCTTTTTGAACAAATATTTTTCAATATTTTTTTCATGTATAAGAAAAATACATGAAGTGGTGTAAGTTACGCATTATTAGCCTTTTGTAGATCTGCAACTGAATCACATCTAGACTGATATTAAATACAGTACAATTGTGAATGTGATATTGCTTAAAAACATTGCACTCTGGTTCTCTAAATCTGCATTCTAGTTTTCATAAATGAAGGATTCTTTCTCTGCTTATTAAATAATAAAGTAGTGCTCCTTTCAATCAGATTATAATCAACATAGCCAACAATCACCGCATATTTTTAATGAGCGTTGTCTCTTGTTTTTTTGTCAGCTTTTTCCTTATTGTTACAGTAGATGTGCTTAGTCACAGAGCTTTGTTGAACTTACTGCCCATCCATTATGTACTATGTGGCAACTCTTTGGCTCGTGAGGTCCTATCACACACTGCTTCCTCTTACATTGAGGTTGCTGCAATTGGTAAACCTCTTTTGAGATTTGGGACTCTTGTGTTTTTGTGTTCGCTTTGGTTACTTGGAAAGCTGCTCTCAGTAGTTGTATCCTCTCCTGATTTGAACTCTCTCTAGCTTCATACTGTAATCCAAAGCCCCAGTCAGTCAGGCTATCTTTGCTCTGGTGGGCTCAGGCTGGGCTCTCCAAATATGGCCATGACTTGCTTCTCATATAAATGGCTTCTGGTTCAAAATGTACTTCATATAGTTTTTAAATAGTGTATGTCACAAAAGCCTCTAACTGCAGGTATCTAAATGAATGCTGCAATCTGAAATGCCAAGACTGTCAATGCTGCTACATGATGACTCATTATGACATGAGGCCTATGTGGCCTGTGGCTGTGACTCAACTCTGTAAATGTATTGTATTTGTCATAAAAGGTCCCTAAAAGTGTATTCTATATTTATGTTTATTTTTATTGGTTGTCTCAAATATGCTAGAAACAAAAATACTAATGTTGTTTGTGCAGCAAAATAAAAGTACTTATCATGGTATTGATAAATATACTGTAATTACAGGCAAAACACTTTTGGTTATGAGATTCAATGTTCAAGTTATTCCCAATTAAAATGTTTATCCGTTTATGTCTGTTTATCAACATCAGTGTTAACCAAAAAGAATCCCATTGCCATGTTGTAGTTCCTAGAGATAGCAGACAGCACAGCTGTTTTTCTTGTTAATGTCAGTTGGGAGTTGACTTTAAGATGACCTGTTTTTAATTGTCCTGTGTTTGTGTTGTTTGCTGATCCCTGCACATTTGTGTATGTGTTTATGTGTGGCCAATGGCCTTTGTCCTGAATGTTTTGTACTCCCTGAACTTGTGGTTAAATGTGAACTTTTTTTTTCTTTGAGGAAACTTGCATAACATGGGAACACTCACATAAATAATACCTTGCTTTTGGCATTCACCGCTGCATGATAACACAAACATATGCACACACAAAGCCACAAGTGTAGACATGCTTTTATCTTGGGAACTCCTAGAAGTCCAGGAACATTGAGAACCTCAAACATCTGCTGGCTATGCACTCACTGAACTTACAGCCAGTCAGAGAGTGTGTATGTGCGACTGTGTTTATAAACTTTGGCTCACTCCTTTATGTTCTCTGGAATTGATATATTGTATCTGACTTTATTTGTTTTTTATTTTATTTTATTTTTTACATTTGTTTTTAGGAAAATCTTGCTTGGTTTCTGTGTGCATTTAAATTGTTCTTTGAGTGATTTTCTGTTTGTCGTTTGCTTTCATCTTCATAAATGTATCTCTTTATATATTATCAACATATACAATTATGTTTAGATATGTGTGCATAAGTTTATGCATTGAATTTTTAGCATTTACTGTACTATTTTTATATATTTAGTATATAGCTTTTTTTTTTAGTTTTTTTTTTAACACAGTTCATCGTAATATTTTTGTGATTTCACTAGGCCACAGGTTGGCCATATTGCATAAAAATGAGTTAGTTTTTAGTAATAAATTAACAATATTTTTAATGTGGCACTATATGATAAATTTGTAACCCAGTATGTAACTTGTAAAAAATAAAAATAAAAAAGCATTCCTTTATTCATTATTTAGCCACACATAAATTATTTATTATTTAACAACAAGAGCATGTGCGCTTTGGATGCCTATTGCAAGTACAGGTAAAAAAAAAATGAACTCCATCCTCGGAAAAAGAGATAGACTTTTTTTGTAATATATAAAATTGCATTTTTTTCTGTTTGTTTTGTGCATTGTATAGTATCATATATTTTCTGTTATCAGGTTGTCTTTGGTAAATTAGGATAAATTCCTGCATCATAGATGGTTTACATTAATTCATTTCTAAAGGTAAGATCGTATTCGTTTGGCTGCTATGTTTATATGTCTCCATCTGTTATTATTGGGTGTGTATTAGTGTGTGCGTATGTGTATTAGTGTCTGTGAATGTGATCTGGTTTTTGGCAGGCCAGGATTCTCTGCAGAAGTTCCACGTGAGCCCTTCTGATCCACGTGCTTATTTTGCTTTCGTACCTTCAGGCCGTATGGATTCAATTAAAGTACAGATCCAAAGAGAGAGTGGGAGGGTGGTATGGCCAGGGAGCATTCTTGAGTCCATGAGGAATGGAATGGATACAGTAGGCCTGAAAATGTTACAGAGTAAATGCCAGAAAACAGTTTGTGAACTTGAACTTTAAGACAGAGTGCATGAACAGGGAGTCTCCTTATTGTAGACATGCAGATAGAGAGTGCAGAGTGATGTGTTGTTCAAAACCCCTAATCTGGAATGGATTTGGTCCGAGTTTAATAATTTATTTTTAGTATTTGTATGTGGTGATGCAAATGCTGCAACTTAATGTAGTTCGCTTTTATTCTGCACTGTTTTTTTTAAAACGGTGATCATAGAATAGGTCTGCTATCTGTAAAAATAAAGCTTTTGAGCTTATTTTTAAGTTAAAACTCATTGCAGTATGACTGTAAATCTTTAACTCTATGGCACAGTATATGTGATAATTATTCTGTAATTATTATGATAAGTATTCTGTAACACTTTGGTTTAGGGACCAATTCCCACTATTAACTTGCTTATTAGCATGCCTACTAACAAGTTCTTATGAAGCACATATTGATGCATCATTCTGCATAACCATATTCTAGATCCCTTAATCCTACCTCATACCTGAACTGAACAACTAACTATTAATAAGCAGCAAATTAGGAGTTTACAGAGGCAAACGTTGTAGTTAATAATTAGTTAATAGTGAGAATTGGTCCCTAAACTAAAGTGTGACCTTGTTCTCAAATATATTATTAAATATATTTCAATAATTAAATATTCATATTTTAGAGGTCATATTTTGTACAGTAGCAACAGTAGATTACTCAACATAAAAACTGACAAATATTCTAGTTATTATGTCACTTTTAAATTGAGAGTATACTTCAAATTTAACTAAGTCACATAACTGTAAATTATAAGTGGATATATAAATTAAAATATTTTGCAGTAAAAGTATTGTCCCAATACATTTTATACAAAATTGTATCGGTTAGCTAAACTTTACTTACTTATTAGAATTTACAGTATTTTTAATGCATATGGTACAGTAATTTACAACCATTTGACATGTTTGTTTTGTACTCTTTACCTCTCATTATTTAATTGTCAATTTTTAAACCTTTATAAAGGTAATTGTATTGTGCTATCAGTAGTAGTTTATTATCTTAAGTGTTTAACCAGCTAAACTGCAGTATGACTAAACACAATAGTCAAGCTCCGGTCTCGCACTAGTAGCTTAGGCTCAATGAGATAAGGCTCCATCACTTTTAGGTCTCTAAAACAGAACCAGTTTACTTGACACAGTATGTAGAATTACTGCTGAAAAGTCTCCAGGGAGACACTGAAAAGATTTCCACAAGTTTCTAGTGAGTTGAGAGGGCCGTGTCGTTCACATACATACATAAACGTCAGCACTACGTCACAGCCCATTACACACACCAAGGAAGGGGCCACGGGGGTCTGTGTGGAATCTCCACTGTAACTGAAACTATGGCTGTAACCTTCAACTTCACTGGAAGTGGGGCATGAACGCAGGGGTGTGTTTAACGGTGTTGATGGATTATGTCCAAGTTTAAAAGTATCAGAGGTCCATCGTGTTCAGGGATCTCATATTGGACAGTACTGAACCTTTTCCAGACCTTAAAAAACAATTATTTGGGTACCACCTATTATGAAGACCAACCAACAGTCCCCATGCAGAAAATGTTTTATAGATTATTAATCTAATTAATATAAATGTATTGTGTTTAAAGTTAGATGTAGGGTTAAGGAATAGAAAATATCTTAATATAAGAACAACAGAATTTAATGGCAGTCACAATGAAAAAAAAAACAAGTGTTTGTGTAAATGATAGAAACCCTGATGTTGTGCAGAGCGAGTTGGTGGATTTGTTTGTCTCTGTCTGTGGGAAAGTATGTCAACAGTGTCTTGGAGATATATGAGGTTGGGGGTGTATTTATAGAACCTTGTCAGAAATGCCACCGCAGAGCATTGACATTGCACCATCTTACCATAGTACTGAGCACAGTTCACTAGCATTGAGACACATGGGCATGCATGCTGGCCTCATGCTTAATGCACTTTCCCTGCAGACATTTGTCACAGAGGTCAAAATCTGCCTCCAGCTTTATCGTTGGTATCTCTGCGGTGATTTTTAAGCATAGAGCTAAAGGCATTGATGTAGAAGGACTTAAAAATGGGTCAAAAGCCAGACACAACAATGCACACACATGGCTTTTTGATGTGCATCAATGCAGATCGATGACAGCATCTCACGCAACATATTTAGATAAGCTACTGCCTTTACTTGGTTGAAAGCTTTGTATGATTTATTTTTTATCTCTGATCAGGGCAATTTGATCTTAGGTGCAGTACATATTCAGTCCATGTGACCCTAATGTGAACTGCTGAATCAGTTTTAATTATTAACCTGGATGAATTTGAATCGCCAATGTCTTAATTTAATGCCAGAGTCATTTAAAAAAAAAAAAGTGTGAAGAATAACTGAAAGTGGAAAATTGTAACTAGACATTATGCATGTCATTTTTCAAATTAGATTCAAAAACATGTTTAAATTATTACTTCAAGAAACACCTTGGTACAAGGAAATGTTAATATGATTTTACTTTTATGATGAAGACCTGGCCTAGTAAGTGAAAGAAACATAAACAGATATATGGAAACTATTGTGCCCTGTTTTTTTTCTGTCATCAAAACAAAGTTCAATAATTAAACTATGTGCTTGGAATGATTGTTCCCTAATAAATGTCTTTAATATCCAAAACTAGGCTGCACACAGAGCTCAGGCTTTTGGGTCAAAGCTTCAACGGTCAGAATGCCTGTAAATTGTGTGCTTAAAGTTTTTATGTTCACTGCATGTTTAAATGTTTGGCAGATCCAGCCTGACTTGAACTTTTATTGTAATAATGTCTGTCATAAACTGTCCATCTCTTTGTCTAGTTCTTAAATCCCATAATGCCTCCAATCCTCATAATGCATTTGAAAACAAAATGAAACGTCTTTCATTCTCTCTGTTTTTCTCCCTCACACTCTTTATCGCTCTTTCCTCTGTTTTATTTTGAAATAGGATACTTTGTTTTTGTCCAAAAGAAGCACATGCTTAGACACGCCATGTTGTATGTAAATAGTGGACATGATGAGTGTAAATATGGTGTTTTACAGTTCATTGCTAAAGCAACAAACAGCTTTCAAACGATTTTATGCTCATGTGCCATTCATCACGTTTCATCTTTCTATGGAAAATACTGTTGTGTGTGTGTAACTGAATAAAAGTGTTTTGTGTGTGTGAGATGCGTTTCTTTATCATGAAATCGTTCCCATCTGTTTCCATGACGCAAAATGTCGGTATTTTGACTACTTTTTCTGCTTATGTTTGTAAAACAATTCATTTGTCAGTGTGTGCAGGTGTTTATGGATAGTAAATGTTGCTCGTCTTGCATTTCCTGTTAGACTTGGACTTTCCACATGTAGATCATCTGGTCTTTCTGGTCTGGAATAAAGGTGCACCAGCGAGTATTTTGGTCCCACATTATATTAGGTGGCCTTAACTACTATGTACTTACATTTAAATGAATCATTTGATACAATACACTTATTGTGTAAATACATGTTTTTACATTGTACTTATATTTTTAAAAAAACCTATATGTAATTATATCTGTAATTAATTTCTGTAATTACATTTATAATTACACTGTTGACCCATCCCTTACACCT
>JAUZSZ010000091.1:21532860-21544979 GCA_034780575.1 Labeobarbus marequensis | reverse complement strand
TGAAATGGTCCAATTTAAAAGATGATCTGCAGACACTAGTGCACCAATATTTTTTCGCCAAATGGAGTTGAAATGTTTTTTGAGTGTTTGAAACCATTTAAAAACAGCTGTTATTTTGGTAACTTTACAGTAAGTTTCATTAGTTAACAACATTAATATAGATGAACTGTATATCATCTCCAGCTGCTCAGAGTCATTTCATTAGCATTTTACTCACGGCAACCCATCAAAATAAAGGTTTAGTTTAACTTTAAGAAACAATTTAGCAGTCTTGAGACTCAATTCTACTACTACTAATAAATATCAATAAATCTTTATTTTTAAAGGAAGAATCTCATTTGTTTTCTTCATAATTTTAACAGTAAACCTCTGTTGTGCAGCACTTTGTTTGCCAACAACTAAAAATTAAATTTTCATTTGATTATGATAAATTAAATTAATGTTTTATGCCTTCATCTGATTACCAGAAAAATTCAGAAGAACATTTTATAGGGCCCTAATTTTGTTTGAGAAAGGACCCTATACAAAAAAAGAATAGGTTTAAAATACAGGAGTGTGGTTCTTAATTTCTTTTTATTCATTCACCATTTGTAAACTGATGTTTACTGTTCATTTTTTTTTTTTTTTTTTTTTTAAAAATGTCAGTAGCTTTTGTATTAAAACTATATTCACTGAATGTAATAAAATTGTGAATCAAATCGAATTGGGACATCTGGATCGATACCCAGGCCTAGTGTAATTGTTCATTGCTTGTTCATGTTAGTTAATACATTAACTAATGTTAACAAATGAGACCTTATTGTAAAGTGTGACCAAAATAAGATAAAAGAAGCTAAAACAGTTAAAAGTCAATATGTAAGCTGATATCTTATTTCTTAGTTTAATTAACTAGAGAATATGAGATTGATTTCTAGTTTTGAAAAAGTCAAAGAAATAACTAAAATCTTAAAAAGCATGGAAATTCTTATAACAAATACAAATTTCTCTAGTTATGTCAAGATCAAAAATATTTTAGTGGGTAGAAGTTGCTATTTGTGAGTAAAAAGTCATTTAAAAAAATCTTGTAATCACAAATGACAAGAAAAGTCATGTAAATTCATTGGTAATCAACTTCTAAGCTTATTATAGTTTTTGTAAATAAAAAAAGTTTAAAAATGACCAACTTTGTAATCACAGCAGAAGTACCAGAAGCCAAAAAGTTTGAGAACCGCTGCTTTATAGGACTTGATAAAGAAGGTTGTTACTTTGTCAATTAAGAGTCAAGTGATGTACCTTTAGTTCCAGAACCAGATCCATTCTCTTTCTGCCCAGTGGATTAATATCATTTAGAATCAATGCGATGATGATGTCAATGCCATTAGACTCATGGGTGGCAATGCAATTCTGCAAAAACAAGCATAACAGAGCACATTCAATATGGGAAGTATGTTTATGAGCAATTGAAAGATTATAATTGCAAAATAGAGGAAACAAAGGTGAAAAACTTGAGTGTGTTAGTGTTTGTGTACTTGCCTGGTTATCATGGCAGGGCCCTTGACAGTATTCAGTGAGACTCTCTACAGTCTGATTAATGAGAGCCACATTATTCTGGTTGATATACAGCCCTAACAGCCCCAGGCCTCCTGTTGTACTTCCACAGATGCAGTCCAGGAACTGCAGGGTTTCACACACCAGGTTATAGTTGTTTTTGTTGTTCTGACAGCGCAGAAAATTCTGCAGGAGGAAAAAAAAGAGAAAGTTCTAAACATACATGATGTATAAAACCAGTCCTAACCAGTAACATACACAAGGCAGACACAACACTGAAGAAATGACACAATATTGATACTGTCAAGGTTTGAGACCTAACCTAAAATCGAACCCAAAACCAGTTAAATTCCTTCAGGCTCGGGTCAGATAGTGAACCTCTAATCTGGCTAGAATAACAAAAAAAGCTATAAATGTGACAGATGGAGAGGCAGACAACCACACACACCTGCAGGTCTCGATTATGGTTCTCACACAGCAGTTGTAGGAAGCGCAGGATAGGTTGCATGATGAGAATGACAGGGCTCATCTCGCCCTGCTCTGTTCCCTTATCTCCACCCCCTTTGTCTCCATCAGCAGTGCCATAAGCCTCCTCAGGATCAGCATCTCGGCGATACGAACCATACGCCTTCTTAGTCACAGCAGATGCCTCCAACAGCTGCTCACGAGTATCATCAGTCACCACAACACCTGAATTTTTTTCTGGAGAGGAGGAAAAAGATAATTTCTTATATAAAATCTGATAGTGACATATCTTCTCATAAAATTACATATTAAACTTGATAACATTATGCAGTGTCAACAAGTACTGTCAAGTGTACAAGTGTACTCTCAACAAGTATTTGATCATAAAACCATGAATATCATTGCATCCAAAAAAACAAAATATCAAACCAAGTGGTATTTATTGTGAAGAAAGATAGCGTAGGATGAGAGATAAAGTACTGACAACCCCAACCTCTCCGGCGTTGTGGGGTATCTTTGTCTGGAATGTTGTCATCACGCCGCTTGTTGCCCAAGTCACTGGTGTTGACGGTAACCGTGGCTTTGATCTCCAACTGAGCAGCTTTCATTCTATCATAAAACACCCTAAAAAACTTTTCTGAATTTTTGTCTTCAGTTAAACGTTTGAAGAAGGAGTGCTGCAAAGAGATAAGAATACAAGCATAAATTCACCATCATGTTCATATGTTTTATGATTTTTTTTGCATGAATGTTTTTGTCTCTGCTCGCCAAGGCGCATTTAATCAAAAATACAGTAAACCAGTAACTTAGTGGAAATATTATTACAATGTAAAATAACTTTTTTGTGTTTTGATATAGTTTAAAGTGTAATTTATTCAGAATTTTCTTCAGTGTCACATGATCCTTCAGAAATTATTCTATTATACTGATTTGATGCTTAAAAAATATATTATCAAAGTTAAAACAATTGTACTGTTCAATATTTTTGTGGATATCGTGATACATTTTTTTCAGGATTCTTTGACCAATAAAAAGTTCAAAGGAACAGAATTTTTTTGAACACCATAAAAGACTTTACTGTCACTTTTGATCAGTTGAATGCATCCTTGTCCAATAAACATTAATTCCTTTCAAAAAAGTCTTAGTTATCCCATCTTTTAAACTGTAGTGAATATTGAATAATTTAACACCACAACGTTCAATTCTATTGCTCAATCATTTTACTGACAGGTCTTTCTGACCTGTATGATGGTGTTCCCACCCTCCAACAGTGCAATGGCCAATAGGATGCTTTCGTGGAAGACACGGTCACTGGTAGTATTCATAATAAGATCGATGACAAGGTCAGACGCTCCTTCTCGGTCCAGATGGCACTGCACCTCCATCAATGACATCTCAGCCCTGCTCAAACCCCCTGAGGTGATACAAACACACAAAAACTAATGTTAAATTACATCACAAATGTTCCAAGAAGCTACAATGAAAAATGAACCCACCTGGCTGGCTCTTGATTGGTCCTACAGGTGCCAGGGTGGAGTTACTGAACGAGGTCAGACTTTCTCTCCGCCCACCACTCCTGAAGCCATAGTAACGGTTGACGAGCAGCTGCCGAAGGGCCTCACCCTGTATTGAGTGTGAAAGTGTGTGTTTCAATGTGCATCTTATTTTTTAAAGGTTTTTTCTTTGCCATTCTTGCTTTGGCTTGTTCACCACATGGCTGTAAAGCAGTATTCTTTGGAACAATATGTATCATAAATGGGACTAAATATTGAAGGAATAGTTCTAGTTGAACCAGGGCAGCTGACAGGTACAGATATGTGGTTGGAGAGCAGGGTTAGGTGAAGTTAGTGACCTACCCTCCTTCGATCCTCCAGTTGTTTTGGTGGCAGACTCAAATCCACCACCTGAGTGAGTGAGCAGAGTGGACAACAGAACACTAACACAGAGTTAGTAGAGTATCATCATGCAATAATCCCCAGCTCTATCCAATCAGCATGCTTAGTGTTACAATAACATCAGTGGACCAAAAAATGACTAAATATATGCATTTAGCTTATAGTAAACTAGTTAGTAATGCTCTGGAAGTGAGTCATGTAAGTGAATCCTTATAGGCAATAGGATTAAACAGAAAAGAATTTAAAACAGAAGAAAAGTGAACAGATTAAGTACAAAAAGAGAATGTAATGGTCAAAATAAAAGGTCTGTAACATAGCAGTTAATATCCAAACTGGCCAAATATTCAATTATTACTCAAATGGTTTGTAAATATTAAGATACAATCAAAAGATTGTTTATAAATCTTTCAGAACAATCTTTAATTTGACTATAACTTCATACTCTATTAGAAGCATGATTAAAACACCACAAAATGGTTTGAAGAACACAATTTCTTGTGTATTTCTTTTTGAAACAGGACTTTAAATTAGGGCCATACACCTTGAATGGCTTGCACCTTTTATATGTTCTTTTTTCTTTCTCATCAAAGTTTAGCCAAATCATGATTTGCTACTTTTTAGTACTAACTAGTTGTTTTAGGGGAAACACCAAACCACAACAGATCAACATCTATACCACATCTAATAAAATATGTGTACTTGGGTCAAATTTCCTATACTGATTCTCAACGATGGAAAAAGAAAGTAGAGAAAAAAAGATGATAAATAAACAAGGGGAAGATGGGATGAATGACAAAAAGAGGACAACCTCAGTGACATCCATCTCATCATCAAATCCCAGTAGCTGAAAAAGAGGAGTGAAGGATGGGGTTAATGAAAGAGTAGACACTTCAAATTAAGCCAGTAACTATTAGTGATATGAGCATTAACAAGAAGACATAACAGAGGAAATCAGCTCAAACTCAAGCAAAGGTGCTCTTACACAACTTGCATTTGTGATTAAAGGTCACACATGCAGACACTACAAATGAAGACAGTTTGTGTAGAGGACAATACCATTAACCTCTCACAACTCTATTACATCTGTATTCTACCTTAAGAAAACATTTTTTTTTGTAAGCACAGTTGAAACACTTCCGTTAGTCCAATTATTAATGGTTTTGTGGTAAATACCTTCTCTCCATATCCTCTGTCTTTGGTCATCATTTCTCTGAGTGTCTGCAGAACTTTGATACAAAGCCTCTCCTCATTTTCCTCTAGAAGTTGCTTGGTATGTTTTATCAATCTGTACAAAAAGCAGATAAAATATGCTAGTGTAATTCAAACATATAAGCAATGACAGCATAATATTGTATCATTAATAAGTATTAAGCTATAATAAGTAATACTGTATTTTATTATGGTGTGCAGGGACAATAGGAGTTCATCATACTTGCAGATGAAGCCTCCACTCTCACACTTGCGATGGGCTTCAGTGTGCTCTGGGAACAGCAGTTCTGGACGATGGAGAACATCCACCAATACAGACAGCTCAGCCTGAACCAGAGGCCTCAACCTCTCTTCCAGCGCAGACACTATATCCTACAGACACACACACACACACACAAACACATGCAAAGGCACACATTTACCACACACCCTAATAAAGTAAGGCACTGAGGCAAAACAATTGAACGCAGCTTTAATGATAGCAACTATAAGAAAAAACAAGGGTGATCAATGACATGACATGAAACCTAGTGAGCTGCCTCGCTGCCTACCTAGGCAGCATCATTCTAGAGCATCATCCTAACCATCACTGAACCTCACAAGTAAATAATTTAGAATGGTCTACACAGGCAATAACATAGCAATAATAGGCAATAATAGCAATAATAGCACCTTTCCAACTCACAACTGACTTTAATAGAGGTAACTTGTTTTTAAAATAACTGCAAAATAGTGCTGTCAAATGATTAATTGCGACTAATCGCATCCAAAATAAAAGTTTTTGTTTACATAATATATGTATGTGTACTGTATATATTTATTATGTATATGTAAATACACACACACACATACAGTATATATTTTGAAAATATTTACATGTATATACATGTATATATTTATATTCCTATATTTTGTATTATATATAAATATATTTAATATATAAACATAACATATTTTTCTGAAATATACATGCATGTGTTTGTATTTATATACACATAATAAATATACACAGTATACACACATATATTATGTAAACAAAAACTTTTATTTTGGATGCCACTACTGCACAATATGCTAATAAGCATAAAAACACATTTAACACATATTTAAAGAATAGGCCTATTCTATTTTTAATGGATTATTGATACATTTAGTATTAAATTAAATGTTAGGCTATTCTTATCAAAAATCAATTACCTCACTGCAATGCATTCTGGAACTGCATTCTCCATTTAAGATACATGCGATACTGCCATAAATTTGGTTAAAATGATGCTGTTTCTGTAGGCAGCTCATTAGGTTTTGAAAACAGAGGCAATATCACTTACCTGGAGTCTTTCAATAATGTTGCGGTAGTCTCGGGAGGTGGTCATAACAGAATCTCTTCGTGTGGCGTTACGGACGGACTGTCTCCAGCTGAGGGCTGTTTTCTGCACTATGTTGTTGGACTTCATGAACAGATTATTCACCTGACAGTCCAGATCCACAGGAATGGCTATGGCTCTGCCTTTGGCTGCACAATAATAAAGGCACATACGTTCAGGGTTATGCATTTAAACATGAAAAACTAGCAAGGAGCTTCAATACATACAAATTTTATATTGAAATCTTTAAGGAAACATTTCTTATTTTTTGCTATTCTGTTAGGTGCCGCTAGTGGCACAGAGAACTTTGACTCAAAAAGGTTGAGAACCACATCTCTATAAACCTTTTTAGCACTAATTTCAAGATTATAATGTTATTATACATTACAATTGTATAACTGAAACTAATATTATGAAAGTTAAAAACAGCTGGTGGAAATGATGCTCTTACCCACGTCACTCAGCACTTTGATGCAAGCTTCCACATTGCCCTTCTGACTTGGGAGCAGCCAATTGCAGTGATACACACGGAAAACTCCCTGCAGCAGCTGCACAAACACTGGCTGCCGGGTCTGAGACCGAGAGAGAGAGAGATGTCACATCTACAGATGGTCTGAATGATGCTGAGGTGTACTAGGCTGCTGGAAGACACTGTGTGTTACCTGCAAGCTTGTGCTCTGGTCTGAGAACGGTGAGCTGAAAAAGGTGGTGATGATGCTCATGATGGTCTCAGTAACGTAACGCTCCAGAACTGTGTCAGCGTGCTTACGGTCACTCGTGTTATTGCACACCTACAGGAAGCCACGTTGAATGTCTGAACATCAAAACCATATTGTAAGTATATCTGTGAGTTTGTTTATTCTTACTCTGCAGATGTCCACCAGGAAATCATCAAAAAGTTTCCACATGTGATTGCTGGTGTAGATCTCCTTCATCTCCACCTCTGTATCCACATAGCAGTGATTCAGGAAGTTCACATAGCCCATCTTCACCTTCATTTTCACATCACATACAATGACTTTTTAACAAAAAGTAAATCTAAAAGTATTTTACACATTCATCAAAGACACTTTTGGGCTTTATTCTCTTGGCACACACACCTCTGGTATGCAGTCCTCGTGAGCGACCACACGTACAATATCATCGAGGGGGAGCAGAGAGTTGCATTTGATCTCAGTGTAGACGTTCTTCCCTTCAGTGCACACAGCCAGCAGTTCCACTAAGTGAATATGATACCTGCAAGAGTCAGTGAAACAAAATCTAATTCCTATAATGGCAAACATTTAACAGGAAAAAGCTCAAAGAACATACACTTACAAAGTTTGTATGATTTTTGTAAAACATAAATGACAAATGCTACTTCCACCTCAGTGTAATATAACACATAATGATACATATAAGAAAAAAAGGAAAAAAAATGTTTAATTATATATATTGAATAATATATTTTTACTACATAAAATGCTAATATTTATATTACTTTATTTTATGGTTTATTATAATCTATTTGTATTTTTGTAGTATTTGCAATGTTAAAATAGCGTTTACGTGTAAAAGTACTAACAGAGTGGAGACAGGGTCAATAAACCTCTATACCTGAGTGCACTGCTCTCATCAAGTCGCTCCCTCTCAAGGCGCATCATTTGAACCAATGATTGAAAAGATGCCCGGTCATTATAGAATACCAGCACATCCTCACCCGCTGTCACCAACTAAATACACATAAATAATATCAATAGAAAAAGTCTTCACTAGTCTGAATAAAATAGGGCAGAAAGTAGCAATCTGGGGCTTGTAGTTAAATACACTAATTATTTGTCTGGCCTACAGACCTCAGCCATGACAATGTCTTGGCATTTCTTGATGAACTTGTTCTCAGCCTTGACGATGGTCTGGAGGAACTTGAGGTAGTGGACACTGCGTCCATGAGTCTCGATGCAGTGCACAAAGTGCTGCACTACCCGCTCGTTAATCTCGCTACACAACTGGAAATTATTCATGAAAATATGCTGCATGGTCACCGCCTCTAGAATCTAAAAACAGAAAGCCAGGGTCAGAGGATTTAACAATCAACAGTTGGAATGCACAAATAAAAATGTGTGTGTTTATGTACTGATGCTCTCACCCCAGGGTTGAGGAACAGGTTAATGTGTTTGTGTAGAAGTGCCTGGTTCTGTTGATTTCCAGCACAAAAGTTCTGAAGGAACTGATGAGCTAAAGTCATAATCTCTTGCATCTGAACGTCCTCCCCCTAAAATGTAACAAACACACAAGTAGACACATAAATCAGTGATGAACAGTAACCTTTTCAGTTACACAAAGGCTCACACACACCTTCTCATAAGGGATCTGCAACAGTTCCAGGACCACACTGTGAGCTCCCATGTTCCTGAGGAGCCGCTGCTGTTGTTTCTTATTCTTCTTGCCAGATATGCCCTCCAAAACACACAATTTGCTCAACCTCAGAAGGATCTACACACACAAATATAACAACAAACATATGATATACTTCACAGAACAGCCTACTTGCTTGTCAAAACCTACAAACTCCATAAAATATAAACACACTCCACCTCCTTCACGACTCTGTAGTTTGAGCTGCTGGTACTCTCCACTTTGGGTTTATCCGATCTACTTGAGTTGATGACACCCTGTCATAAAAATATAACATACAATATCCAATCATAATATAATTCACTAGATTTCTGAAAAGAGCTATTATGTTGTTTCTTAGCATTTCAGAGGTTTTTTTTTTTAAGTTAATTATGGACAAATAATAACAAGAGCGCATCCAAACCTTGTGGTGCGCTTCATTGGCAACTTCTCCAGCGTCCAGCCCTGAGTCTGACCCCTGTCTCTTATAGACCCAGAGCTCTGATTTCTCTACTATAGACCTCAGCTGGTCCAAATCTGACTTGATCTGCTTGTAATTTTCCACATCCTGACTGGTCACCAGGAGCTGAACCTAAAATAAATTAAATGCCATTTACTATTAATGGAAAGAGGAGTATGTGAACATGGCACTATACAAGTACAAAAATATGTATAAAAAAACAAACAAATATATTATATAAAATATGTGGTAAAGATTCTTAAATACATGTGTATGTGAACACAAGTGTTAAACTCATCAATTATTACTCAATATGGCATCATCCAAGTAGATGCAGCACACTGGTGAGGGATGAGGAAAGACCCCCGATATGATTGTAAAACAGTAGTACATAGTAAAGCACTATACAAATGCCTCATTCATTCATTAAAAAGTTTGTTCACAAAAGCTTTTATTTTGTCATCAATAAGACAATTGATTAAAATTATTACAAATATGTAACTATTTTTTCAATTAATACAATTATTAAAATTTTTTAAATAATTAACCACAATAACCCAAACACAATCTAAATTAGATTAATAACGTAACATAATTTAATTTTAAATAAAATGCTATTTTAATTGACTAAAATTACATGCCATTTTAACCAGAGTAAAATTGGCTAAAACTACTATGCGCTTACATCAAAAAATAAGTACAATGTACTTATTGTGTTCATATTCTATTACAAAAGTCTTTTGCTGCTATTGAAGTGGGATATGGACAAGGTCAGGGACAGGTTAGGTGGTATGTGTAGGTTTAAGGGTGGGTTAAGGTGCAAGGCATGGGTCAACAGTGTAATTATACATGTAATTACAGAAATTTATTACAGATGTAATTACATGCAGGTATTTTTAAAATGTAAAAACATGTATGTACACAATAAATGCATTGTATCAAATGATTAATTTAAAAGTAAGTACATAGTAGTTAATGGCACTTAATATAAAATGGGACCGACAATTTTTTTTGTCAAAAGACAAAAACTACTACAAAACAAAAACATGCTGTGTAAAACTGAATACCTGCTTAAAGGCCTGTAAGACCTCCTGCCGCTGGCTGAAGTGTCGGAAGAGGAGGTGAAGGGCTCGTGACACCAGTGGAGGATAGTCATGCATGGTCAGATGCAATAAGACCCTCAGAAACGTCCGGCCACCATGATCATCAAGATCCAGTGGAGTGTTTTCTTCACTAGATACACAAACACACACAGATTCACACACACACGGCACACAAACATTAGACAAATTATCAAAGACCACAACCGTCTTACCTTCCTCCAAAAATCCCCTCCGCTTGCTCTTCAATGTGCTCAAAGTCCAGCGCTCCTAACAAAGACAATGGTTATTCAGACAACATTTACCCATTCCAGCTGATAATGACGCAAACACACACTTGCTCTTTTTACCTTGAACACTGGCAGGAGAGTCCTGGTTTACAGAGGGCTCTGTTTGAGAGTTGCTCTCATCAAACTCTGTTTTAAAAATACAGAGCAGGCAGGAGATCCTGTAGTCCAACCGGACATTTAGAATGAACTACATAAAAAATGAGACAGTCATTAAAGATTTTTTTTTACTTATACACAACTAGTTTGGCATATTCTAGGCCTTCAGCCTATGAATTTCTCAAACAATGATTTTTACGGAACATTACAAACTAGTTATGGACTAGGATGTGTTTTAACACCTGTAGGATCTCAATGATCTTGAGTTTGGTGTCCATCACCAGTATGTCTTGCTTCTGAGGTTCACTCTGGGCTTTGACTTCATCTCTGTTGGGAGGGTTGTGGCTGGTAGATGGCAGAAATCCCCCACCCCTCAACACCACCTGTGTCATCAGCTCTCCCACCCCATGGATGGACCGCATCACATTACTTCCTATAGAGATGGTCAGAAAAAGACTTGAGAGCACTTTCACATAAGCAATTTTTCAGCAAAACAGTTTGATGTATTTACTTGAAGTGAAAGCTATTTTTGAACTCTGATTAACTTTATAATACAGACTGTAAAAAGAGGTAACCAGCAATTGTTACGTTAAGAGTTATTTCGACCTATCTAATCCTTTATTATTATTAGGGCTGGGTTTTGACGCAAATTTCATGTTTCGATTTGATTCTGACTCACAAGCTTGTGTTTCGATTTGATTTCTGATTTGATTCGATTCAACATCTAATATTTTGGATATATTTCAGGTACAATACATGCCAAAATTTCTCAAGGAAAAAAAACAACTAATGCTGTAAAATACACACGAGAATCAGTTGGTACTACATTACTATAAAACTGAAGGTTATAATTAACTGATTTGTACACAAATGCTTGAATTACACTTAATTAAAGGGATAGTTCATCCAAAAATGAAAGTTGTGTGATTTTTTACTAACCCTCATGTCGTTCCAAACCTGAAAGACCTTCGTTTATTTTTGGAACACAAATTAACATATTTTTGATGAAATCCGAGAGCTTTCTGGCCCTCCATAAACAGCAGCACAACTGAAATGTTCCCAGGTCCAGAAACGTAGCAAGGACACTAGTAAAATAGTCCATGTGACAACACTGGTTCAGCCGTAATTTTACGAAGTTACGAGAATACTTTTTGTGCACAAAGAAAACAAAAATAACTACTTTATTCAACAATTCTTCTCCGCCATTGTGTAGAGTATTATGACGCATGTGTGTGCTTTCCTCTACTCTACATGCATACAACGCATGAGCGTGCCACTATCTATATGGGTCATGTCAATTTAAAAAGATAAAAACAGGGTCGCTCTTAAAAAAGTTTGAG
>JAUZSZ010000091.1:21393456-21414273 GCA_034780575.1 Labeobarbus marequensis | reverse complement strand
GGGTATATATATAAACATATCAAATAAATATATCAACTTAATTTTTGATTAGTAATATGCATTGCTAAGAACTTCATTTGGAGAGCTTTAAAGGCAATTTTCTGTATTTCAGATTCCAGATTTTAAAATAGTTGTATCTCAGCCAGATATTGTCCTATCCTAATAAAGCATAAATCGATGGGAATCTTACTTATTCAGCTTTCATATGATGTATATATCTCAATTTAGAAAAATTGACACTTATGACTGGTTTTGTGGTCCAGGGAAACATATAACCTATAACTAGTGTAGAATTATTGATTTCTACACAAAAATGATATGTGTGTATGATAAACACACAATTTGGAAAAAAAATACCTATCATTATTTTTCCCGCGTGTAGTCTTCTTGGGTCGGTTTTTCTGATCATGTCGGGGATAGCTGGGGGGCTTATAGCGGTGTTCCACCCTCAAGGAGGAGTGAAGTTTGAATGTTGTTGAAAATGTGTGCATAGTGCACCTTTTAATAAGCCACCTGCACAAATACTAAATAGAAATACAGACGAAAAAGGGCAACAGTGCAGGTGCTGCATTGCACTTCATTAAACCCTTTAGTGCAAATTAAACATTAGGATGCTGTTCCAGATTTTATGTTTGGGTATTTTTGGTCATGTTCTCTGGAAATTGGTCTTCAATATGTTACTCCATAAGGTCCACAAAATTATTTATCCAAAAAAAAGCAACTTTCAGCTAATTGTTTCATTGTCTCTCACACATTAAAAGTAAACTGCATATGACTGTTTTGGGTAAAGTTTGGCCTCAATGAGATGGATGAGAGGGGGGAAAAAAAAATCACAGTAGTTATAGTTACTGTAGTCCAGATGCCATTTGGGTGGCCTTATTGATGCTATTCACCCAAATATGAAATTGTCATAATTTGTTGTTCCAATCCTGTACAAATTGATTTTGAATGTTGGTAACCAAACAGTTGCTGGTAACCACTGACTTCCATAGTATTTCCCCCCCTATGGAAGTCAACAGCTACCAGCAGCTGTTTGGTTACTAACATTCTTTAAAATATCTTCTCTTGTGTTCAACAGAAGAAACATACACACCTAGAGGTGTATAACAACTTGGAAGTGAATACATGATAACAGAATTTTAATTTTGGGGTGAACTATCCCTTTAATGTTAATTGAAATAAGTAATAAGCTATAGCAGTAACTGTACTATATAACTGTACTGATTTTTATGAGAAAAATACTCTGTATCAGACCTCCACAACTCTATCAATATTTAATACACTATAATGAACTAAAACTGATCAATAATCATTTACAACCCTTTTTTTATTTTGTGTTTATATTAATCCACATCATACTGTATATTCATATTCAAATACTGTATATCATACTGTATATTCATATTAATATTATTCATTTGTTTATTTTTTATTTTGTTTGATTAATATTCAGATGTAATATTTGTAGTATTCTCCAAAAATATGTATGTTATGCACATTTTATATGTGTTTGGAAGTGGTATCTTTTTTTACGTTGTTTTTTTTTTTTTATTTATTTATTTTTTAGATATTGGACATTTCAACCACTGCCTGAGTAATGACTCTTCGCTCTTTCTTCTCCTTCTTTCTTCTGTTTCTTTTGCTTTTCCCGTCTCTTTGCATTCCACTTATATTTTACTTCTTTTGTTTTTTTCTTCTGATATTCATGAATAGTGCACTACTTCGTCCCTTAGATATAACATTTTGGAAAAGCCTCTAAAAGCCATCTGAATTTTTTTTATAAACTGAGCATTTTTATCAGGCTCCTATTTATGTCAAGGTATTTCACTTTAATTGCATAGAAAAGGACCTATAAATTGCCATTAGAGTAAAATTACTGAACATGAACATATAGAAGCCTGATAAAAATGCTCATTTTAGATGAAAATTTCAGACGGCACTTAGATGCTTTTGCATTTGAACTCTCAATGTATTTCCTGTTACAATATTTGCATTTATTTAATTATTTTATTGTATTAATAATTTTTATTTAATAAATTTATTCATTCTTTCAAAGTTGATCTCTGACATAATCATTAGATCTCACTGCATCAGTCCATGTTGTAGATCCATGGTTGCTTAATTAATTTGATTCCTAATCATATTTTTTTCATGGTACAATAGTGACCTATTTTTTTTATGTTTTATTAGTGTTTCAGAGTATAAGCAGATGGCAGGCTCAGAAAGAAAGTCTAGTCTTGCCAATAACGCAAGCAAGACGATGCCCTTAACAGGCTGGCAAGACAGTGTGTGGGTTCCTTGAAAATCTACTCCAAATAGACCCCCTAAATCAAAAAGAGGAACAGAGAAATGTAAATATTGCAGTTTGACATTTCAAGTTTAACAACCACCACCACCAACAACTGCACTGATGAGCATTCATTCATACAACCACAAAAAAAAAAAAACCCGGATTGGGATTCGGTATTGGGAGATATTAAATGACTAATCAGATCCCCTCCCCCCACCCCCGCTTTCAAGCTGCCCAATGGGTGATTGGGCTTAGTTTTTATTTTTCTGTGTTTTATTTGTCATCATTTATAAAATTAAACAGAGGAACAGGACGGGGAAATGATGTGATCTAGACTCCAACCACCTGTCAGAGCACATGCATAGCCCTGATGTTTTCTTCAGACATTTCCATATAGGTTGGTGAAATCGGCATCATAATCATAACCCTAAAAGTAAAGATAAGATATGATATGCAAAGATACACAGAAGTCAGTGAATAGCATATTAATTACAGAAACCCAAAGTCAGTATATCTAAATTTCATTTAAATAAATCTACTCACACGGTAGGATTTTGGCTCACTGAGGTACATGAGGAAAATAAGAATTTAAAAATTGCTTGTTTGCATTTATCATAACTGTTAAGATAAATATATTTAACAGACTATTCATAGACCTATGTCTGCCAGCAAATGCAGTGCTTATGAATTTTAATGCATGAAGGAATTAATATTACAAGAAACTATTCATTCAGTGCATTTATAATGACAAAATTGCAGATTAAAGAACATCTATATTTGTTTATTCTGTTATACAAACCAATGTTAAAGAGGAAGAAAAATTGAAGTGACATAGAGACTTTAATTAGGACATTCTCACACTAAAAAATGCTGGGTTAGATACAACCCAGTGCTGGGTAAAACATGGACAAACCCAGCAATTGGGTTGTTTTGACCCAAAGGTCAAAGGTTAAAGTTTTAACCCGACCTTCTAGGTAGTAACCCAGCCGCTCAATTTAACCGAGCATTTTTAGAGTGTGTTCATATAGCCTTAATATTATTTTGCTGTGTAAATTTAGATATTGACAGATTCATACTGCGTGGTTGAAATGCACTGACTTCTTTGGTGACGGCATATGAGGTTTGGAGAAAGGCTTGTTTTCTGACACCGTACAAATCTTGTTTTCCCTGTGCAGAGAGAAGGTCCATCAGTCATGCCAGTTTGGGAAAATACTTTCTCATGTCTCTGTTTAATATACAATGACAACGATTCATTTTAAAAATGTATAGTGTATAATCCAACACGTATGAACATACTTTTAGGTTGTTTTTTTGTTGTTGTTTTTTTTTAAGAATAAAATACTAACTTGTATTCTGCTCTCAGATTTGCATTGGCTCTGGGTGATTGGTGTCTACAACAAAAAGAGAATAAAATCAACAAATTGGAGGATTTTATTATTTTATATTCAAACACAAAATAAACACAAAAAGGTCAATACTGACCTAGAGAATCGGCTCCAGATGCTCCGTCTGTTGAGATGAGTATGTGTCATGCAATGTTTAATATTATTTAATGTATAACATGATTAACTGTTAACATTATTTATGGTTAATTTTAGTAAGGTTACATATATTTTCAACCTGCCTTTGTTCAGGCTTTGGTGGTATTTCGGGAGCATCTCCAGTGAACCTGTAAATAACACTAGTTAATGCACTGGAGAGATTTTGACAACCAACACTAACCAAACTTTCTTTATTTCTACCTTTTCTATGTTGTACTTGCCTGGTATCACTCCTGTTTCCCCTGTTATTCCAAGCTGCTCTTCCTTCAGACATACTAAAACGACTGGGGAGAAATTTAAAGTAGTCTCAGGATAAGAAAAAAAGACATATATATATACAAAGATGCAAAGATGAGACAAAAGTGGAGACCAACCTTGAGAATCTGTTCCAAACGGATCTCCTACATCAGACAATAGGGTTAAAATTGCAAGTGTATTATAAATCAGAAGATCTTTGCTCTTAAAGTGAATTAATGACTGAGTATTGATGAAATGAGTATGTCAT
Source organism: Labeobarbus marequensis (assembly GCA_034780575.1). NCBI lineage: Eukaryota > Metazoa > Chordata > Actinopteri > Cypriniformes > Cyprinidae > Labeobarbus > Labeobarbus marequensis. Next base: position 21,409,937 of record JAUZSZ010000091.1, on the reverse strand, counting down.
ACATACCTTGGCTCAGATTTTGTTGCTGAACCTTGCATATCCTTATTAGGCTGTCTGCAATCAATTATGACAATGTGAAGACAATGAAAAGTTGTCAATGCTGATAAAAACAGAAATTAAGCAGAGCAGCAGCAGCAGATGTGTTTTGTAAATTTAATACTACCATCCATATCATTATGTCTGGATAAAATTGGTCACCATGTACTTTTCACCAGCACTGTCTGTAGATTATCTAACCCAAAATTGGGGATGATATGATAAACACTGTAGGACACAGTACAAAAAAGTATGTTTCCAACAAGATGTAAGTTATAAGCAGAAGCCAGTGCAATTCTGACTTATTAGAGGTGCTAGATGGTTTAAGATGAGAACCAGTTTCAACAGACATTTTGAAGAATGTGTAACAGCCAAAAAACACTTGTGTCGCCTCTTGTAAATGAAGACTCCAGCAAGTATGCAAATGAGGATGAACACAAGTGAAGATGCAATGACATAAGGCCCAAATCCAACCCCTTGAACTCCTATGATAGTTATACACATCTCTTACAAATCACGAGGTGCAGTTCCTATTTGACCAGTCATATTAAAACATAAACTAATGCCATTAACCAATCAAACTCATTAAAATATATACATGAAAAGATCCTCCAAAACTTATTGGATGTAACTGTATCAGTCTGTACTTACTTCTAATACTGAGGAAGGCAGTATTTTCCTGTGTTTTACCACCCCAAAAGTTGGCAGTGAAGACAATTTCATCTTTCTCTTCATATCCTGTTGGAATAAAGGTCACAGCAGACACTGTTTCCCAGACTCCACCACCCATGTGATTGTTGCTGATAGTTTCTTGAGCTGTTGGGACACTCCAGGTGATTTGAGGAGGGTGAGAGGAGCATGTGTGGTTGACTGAACATTTGACAGTGACGCGTGTCCCGGGCTCGATGTCTTCAGGGAGGGTTGACATCACAGGTTTGTCAGTAGATGCTTTTTACTAAAAACACAAAAATCAAGTGTAGCGTTAGTTCTGGCAGGTCACGTTAGTCAAGCTTGCATCAGCTGACTCTCAGCTGATCCCCATCTACTTATAGGAATACGACACCTATCTAAGCATCCATATATAAGGTCCCTCAGTATTATCAGCAGTTTTCGCATTGCTAAATAGCTAATTACCCTTCTCCATCCCCAACTCCTCCTCTGTCAGTCAGGATCCAGCTTCTGATTCTCCTTTGAATCAGACTAATTAAAAAATGTGTACATAAAATTACTGAACTTTAACGATATCTGCAATACTTTCGTTGGTTCTGTTCTGTTTACCCTGGGGGGTTATCGCTGCTCTCCCTGCTCTCAAACATGCTAGGCTGCATGGATGCGCAGGGACTTCTTGCCCAGAAACAGAACCATACCGCCAATCCAAACTGTATGCTAACTGTCAATCATCTTTGACGATAGTGGTCCTGACAGAAATGTTTCCTCTTGCCTTTAGCTTACTATACTCTGTTCAGTGCATTGTTTTCTTGTGTGGTATTGCATAATTGTGCTGTACTCTGTATTTTCTTAAGAAAATAATATATCATTGGTCTACTCACAGAAAAATGTTTAAGCAAACATGCAAAGAAATTCATTTTCAACACATATCAGGGATCTCTCAGTTTTCTTTATTCTTTTTTTCTGTTGTTTGATACTTTTACTCTATTTTTATTCTTCTCTCTCCATCTGTCTCTGTGTGATCCCTCTCTCTGGACCTGCTGTGGTGCGTTCAAGCACTCCACCGCCACGCACTAACGAACTTCCAACATCTTGTCCCGTCACGGCAATTACACACACACACACACACACACACACACACAAACACTCACATGCACACAGTGTTTACATTGACACTAATACACGTATTCCCAATGCCCTACACGTACACCATGCCCAAATGAAGACCTGCATATTATGTAGTAAGGTGTGTGGACGCGATATCAACATTAGCCGTCACAGTCGATTTAAATCAAGCACTGAATAAGGATATAGGATATCGAGGAGACCGGGGTTGGTCGGCTTCAGGAATAGGTAATTTCAGGTTCATAATTGATGCTGTCATAAAATGTAACATGAATGTTTGCTCTCTTGACCCGCGCTCATTGATTCTTTTAAGTCTTTAAAAGACTAAACCTGTTGACTGACGAATATTTTTTCATCAGAACAAAATTAGATAAAATGTTCTATAAATAATGTAAAGATGTTTAAATTTAATTTCATTTAAGATTTGGTTGGGGGGTTGATTTGTACTTGTAGTATATTATAAAAATAATTATAAGAGCACTTATATGTCCACATCTTTCTGCATGTTACATCATTGTACCAGTAGGTGGTCACAAGGGACTGTTGTTATAATATTAAAAGATTCATTGAACTGATTCGTTCCAAAACATTGATTCTGACTGCTTTTACGAGTGAATCATTGAATTATTCACTCAACCGATTCAAAAATGCCACTACTGTGTGTTGCTTGGAGACTCTAGGGTTCACTGTGGCTTTGTTTGGATCTATTTACATTGGCAGAGCGAAAGACAAAGTAACTAAACATATTGTCGCAAGTTACCTTAATTTTCTTGTGTGTTAAACTGTTATATTAAAGAAACATCACACTTGCAATTGTGTCATTGTTCATTATAAAAACCTGTTTAAGTTAAGAATATAACAATAAATTGATCATAAACATAGGCCTAATTATCAGGTAAATGCGTGTTAAGGTGTTAGTTTGGAATGTTGAGGTCCCTGTATATAACAAATGAAATAACAAAATTTAGTGAACATAATTTATTGTGTGAAAATGTAGTGAAGAAAACTGTTCACTCCATAGCCAAACACTATTATAGATCTACAGTATAAAGAATAGACATGAATTGTTATAGACACTGGATAAAGACTCAGGGTTAATTAAGGCTCAAATTTTAATAAGACATACTTAATCATTTATAGTTTAGCTGACTAAAGCAGACCCAGGGCCATGACACACATATACACGCACAGATGCATGTATTATTTAGCCGTATTTCTCTTTTCCCGTTGCTCCTGAGTGGACAAACAGACAAATACACACGTCAGCGCTTCTGTTACTAGCTCAGGAGACACACGGGGTTCAGTTTAACATGTGTGGTTATTACAGACTCACACTTGGATGGATAAATTGCTGAAGACAAATTAAATGTTTTGATAGCATAGTATTAAAGTTGATGTTAAAAAATGGCCAAGGATTTGAAATGAAAATGAAATGCAGAGGAAAATTTAAGAGCATTAATACGGACAAGCAATTGATCATACTGTATAGGCTGATGCAGAGAATAAACCAAACAACCAATATTTGAGAATAAATGCACAAGTGAGTACAGAATAGAGGGCCTTGGAGAGGGGTAATATACAGGTCAATCAATACATGTATTTAATCAAATTTTAAAACACACATGATAAATATAGGTGCAACATTGCATTCATACCGAATTAAAATGTACCTTGTCAACTGGATAAACCTAAAGCAACTGCAGAACTGTCCTTCTCTTTTTAGTCTGAGACATAAATTAAGTGTAAAAAGAAAACAAAGAGTCTACCAGGGAGAGAGAACAAAATAAAGCAAGGGAGAAGAGGAGCGCCAAAGAGACTCAAGGGATGGTTAGGATTTATGGTTCAGTAGCTGAACTCACGATCAGATAATTCAAAAGTTAATCGCTTTCCATAACTCTCTTGCACATAATCTTGCTCATCTTTTATCAATGACAACACCAAATACCAGAATAAACTGCATCTCACGCACTTGCATCCGCACGCACCGCTTGTTTATGAGAAGAAATGATGCCCATTAAAAAGTTTGCTTTCCATCATGAAATAGCAGCAGTTTCGGTGAACACTTACGCTTTTGTAGACAGTCCAGAGTTTTTAGAAATGTTATGGGGATCAGGGATGCAACAAGCTCTATCATTTACAAAGACATCCAAATTTGTTCTGTTATTTTATTTAAATGTTTGCATTTAGAACAAACTCCTGCCTTGTTATTTTCACTTGCATGTTACAGTGAAGAACACTTTATTATAGGATTAAACATATTATTATAGATAAAGCACGTTTTTGAAAGAAGTGTCTTATACTCACCAAGGCTGCATTTATTTGATTAAAATATTCAGTAACCACAGTAATATTTTGAAACAATTGTAAAATTTGAAATAACTGTTTTCTACTTTAATACATTTTAAAATACAGTTAATTCCTGTGATGGCAAAGCTGAATTTTTAGTAGTCATTACTTCAGTCTGTCACATGGTTCTTAGGAAATCATTCTAATATACTGATTTGGTGCTTAAGAAACTATTCTTATTATTGTCCATGTCCAAGAATAGTTGTGCTGCTGAATATAACTGTGATACTTTTTTCAAGAATTCTTTGATGAATAAAAAAGTTTAAAAAACAGCATTTATTTGCAATAGAAATAAGTCTGTATAAATATATTTCTTTCTTTTAAAAAAATCTAACTGGCACCAAACTTTTGAATGGCAATGTATAGATTCATATGAATATATGAATTTTACTTCATATATTTTAATGAGGGAAGGACAATGAGACATTTAACATCCATTTTCGTATATGTAATATTAGTTGAAGTAAACTTTTGGACTTGACTACATTTTTCAAAAAAAATACGTACAAACACATGCAGTACCACCATAGGGGTACTATAGAGGGTGCGGATCACTTGTTAAAGACCTTTTGACAGGTCTGATATGGAAAGGACTTCAACAAAATTATTTTTGATAGTTTCAAGAATTTTGCCATTGTTTGACCACTTGAAGCCAGTATGGCAAAGGTTTAATTTCTTGAATTTCAGAGCTTTTTATTCAATCCTGTTCTTCTTGTAACCACACTTCAGATAATGTTAGTTCATGTTTCTTCTGGGTTTATACCTGCTGTTAATTAATAACTCCTTTGCTGTTAACAATCAATATCCTCACTGATATATTCTGTGTATTATTAAAAAACAGAGCGGCGCAACTGAATATCTTCACACCTTCAGAAGCGTGCAGGATATGGTATTTGAAATATGCTCTTGAATGTGTGTCTGTTAAGCTGCAGTCAGTACCCACTGGGGTGGATTGAGACATGGGGAGTTGAAAGCATAATGCTATGGCAGCCAGTTCAAGCTAGGACAGATAACCCAATACTCTTTATTAGCTAAAATAAATTACTTTTACCTTGTTTATTTGCTTCTTCATTTTAAATCTTTTGATGCTGACAACATGTTAATATGCATTGGCACCACTTTGTGCCTTGCCTGAACAAGTTTTAAGCAGAAGAGGCAAAATTCTGGTTGTGATGTTATGACATGGTGAAGGCTTATCTTATAAGAATTAATTAGGTAATGCTCAAATGTTTAACATGGACTTGTATTTGATAAATACATAGTCTGAGATATGTGTGGTCTTAAAGGGAAATCTGTCATCATTTATTTACCGTCTTCCACACTTGTATCACTGTGTAGCGTATGGCAAGAGGCGTGTTAGAATCCATTTACAGAAGTAACGGATAGCAAACAGCTAGGGCAAACAATCTAAAATGGCAAATACATCCAGGCAATAGTTCAAAACACAGACTGAGCAATAAAATAAAACTGTTTTCTCATTACACAGTGATTTAAGGGAGCAATCATTCTTTCTCTGACCAATTCACTTGTTCAAATGAACTTGCATATTATGAACATCTTGAATACTTTGCATCAGTATTGATAAACCAAAAATGATGGAAATGATGCTTATTTGAAAACAAAATAGCTCTCTTAATCATCTTTTTATCTCTCAAATCACTCGCTATGACCCTCATTGTACAAAGACACTGGTACATTGGGTTATCCGAGTTTGACATTGAAGAACAAAAGACAAGTAAAAAAAAAAAAATCAAAATATAACGGCCAGCACCACACTGAAACCCCAAGAAATGTTCTTGGGTGTAGGCTAAATGCATGCTTGTTAGTGCCAAGATAAAAAGAATGGAAAGATGGAGAAGGAAAAATGGAGGAGTGAGGGGTTTGTTGCTGTAATTGAGAATAGATTTGGTTTGTTACCACACAGTTGTTAGGTGTCAAACTGGGAAACAGTGTGTCTGTGTTTGTGTTAGCATGAAAGTTAGCACATATCCCTATGGGCAAAGTAACATGAATGTTTGTTAGTGGGTGTGTGCATATGTCTATGCATCTAAGAATGAGAAAGAGAATTTGAAAAACCACATGCTGATTATTATTTTTTCCCATTCTGGCCATAGTGCTGTTCTTCTCAGCAAGTACCATTAATAGGTTTTGTTTTTATAGCTTCTTTCCAAGAACAGGTTTAATTGTGAAGGTGGTAATTATTATGCTCAATTCCACCAGACCTGATCAGTGTGTATGTATCCAAGAGGACTGAATGTTACCATAATGCTAAAGAAATAGTTCAGTCAGAAAGGAAAATTGTCATCATTTTCTCACCCTCAAGTCTTTCCAAACCAGTATTTTCTTCCTAATCTTTCTTCTACCTTTTTCTTGGTAGGCCTCATCAGCCCTCATCCAATTCCCATGTAACATCCTTCTGACAGCCTCAGACAGTGTTTCATGGGTTGGTGATCAGTACAGCCTTCCAGAGATGTTCTGTCCAGCTCTTTGAGTGAACCAAGATGCCATGAAGGTACCTGACAGCAGACATGGTGAGGTCTCAGTATTATCCATCTTCCTCTAAAGAAATTAATATTTTTATTTTATTCAGCAAGGACCCATCACATTGATCAAGAAGTGACAGTAAAGACATTTATAATATTACAGAAGATTTCTGTTTCAGATAGATGATGTTCTCCATTAGACAATCCTAATTAAACCAAATCAACATATTAGAATGATTTCTGAAGGATCATGTGGCACTGAAGACTGGAGTAATGATGCTGAAAATTCAGCTTTGCTATCACCAGAATAAATTACATCTTAAAATACATGAAAATAGAAAATAGTTATTTTAAACTGTAATAATATTTGACAATATTACTGTTTTTTTTTCAAATAAATGCAGCCTTGGTGAACATAAGACAGCTTTTGAACAGTAGTGAAATTCGAAGAAGTGTTGTGGGTGGGTATTGTGTACATAGCTGAAGAAATTAATACTTTAATTTTATTCAGCAAGGATCCATTAAATTGATCAGGAAGTGACAGTAAAAACATTTTATAATATTATGTTAAAAGAAATGCTGTTCTTTTGAAATTTCATCCATTAAATAATCCTAAAAAATCCACAAAAATATTAAGCAGCACAACTGTTTTCAACAATGATAATAATAACAAATGTTTCTTGAGCACCAAACCAGCATATTGGAATGATTTCTGAAGGATCATGTAATTTCTGAAGAATTTTCTGAAGAAATTAATTGGTTGGATCATTTAGAAAAGTAATAAATAACCTGAACCCCAAGTATGAACAATAATAAAAGTTTGTTTCTTAATTAGTTTGTGTTGCCAACTCATGTTCACACATAAACAAAGTTTCAGGATTTAAAAATTGCATGCAGCTCCACTACACAAACACCCTCCAATTTATTTCCTACACGGCCACACACACACTCATTTCATATGCAACACAAAGTGTGTGTGTGTGTGTGTTTATGTGTGTGCATTCTCAAGTGTGTGTGCTTTAAATGTCAAGGGTGTGTAGGTTTAGCATTTCATTTAGCATACAATTAAAAACAGGAAGAGTGGGGATACGAGAAAGATCACGAAAAAAGGGAAGTTAGGAGAGGGCAAGTCACTATAATGAAGGTGGGTGGTGGAGGAGGAGGAGAAGAGGACAAACAGAAAAATTTATTGAGAAGATAAATGGAGGAAAAGAGAAATGGTGAAAAGGCTAAAGAGAAATTAAATATGGGGGAACGAATCAAGTGAAAATAGCAGACATGAAGAATAAATAAAATAGCTGGAAGTGGAAATAGCAATACAGTATGTGGTATACACTTCAGAGGGAGAGAGAAAAGACTATGAAAGAATGGATTTAAAGATTCTCAGATATTTCTATAAAACTTACCACAATACATTATTACAGAATGGCAACACTAAGCCTTTAAATAACTAATTTAGTAAATTAAAAGAGCCAGAAAAGGTTTTTTTGTTGTTGTTGTTGTTGTTGTTGTTGGTGGTGGGAACCATTATGGTGTGGTCACCCTCCCTTTACAACTGTGAGAAGATTTTAAGTAAGTAGCATCTATTTCCACCCACTGTTAAAAAAAAAAATAGTATTGCAGCCTGGTAAATGAATACTAACATGTAGGAAAAAAGAGAAAGATAATGAACACACAGGGCTGGGAAGATTACTTTTAAAATGTATTTCGTTACAGATTACAAAATACATGTTTTAAAAAGTATTTTGTAAAGTATTTCATTAGATTACTTAATTTTAGTAACTTAATCTAAATACTTTGGAATACTTAAGGTAATGGGCATATTAACTTTGATGTCTTGTTTTTATGTTAACCACCTCTAAATAAAAATGGGTGGCATGAATACTTTTAAAACAATTATAAATGGATAAATAATGCTATAAGATTATTATTTTCAATACAACATTTTGAACATAGAAATAAAAATAAAAGATAGAAATAAAAAAATGGGATATGGGAGGAAATTATGTTTTTAAATATGAAACTAAAACCACCAGTAGGTGGTGGCAAATCACTGTCTTAATGAAAGAGTCATGGAATCATTCGATTCGTTCAAAAGAACTGATTCATTCAGGAATCAAGCAAGTGATTTTATGAATGTAATTGAATCATTCTCAGCTGATTCGTTCAATACGCGGCTTCATTCAGGAACCAAATGTTGCTCTCAGATGCGCAACTATTCTGATGTGGATTTATGTGGAAGGCAGTGGTTATTTGCATTAAGTGCAAATAAATAGCCATAAATTCTATTTACACCATGTAGGAAAAACTAGCATTTTCTTTGCAACAAGTGATAGTAATTAGATGCTTGTAATACTTATTGCAACAGCGGCAGATATGTGATTGGAAAAGGGAGAAACTCAAATCTTATCACCACGTGTCTCACCTAGGTGTATTTTCTAATGATGTCAGTCCCAAACAATTTTTGTGCTCAGTGTAAATAGACCAGTGCTTGTATGGAACCATTTTTGTTTGTGCTGTAGAGCAAATCAGACAACACTGTTCTTTTAATACGTCATTAAATATGAACTTTTTGTTATGAATGAAATTATGGGTTTTGTTTTTTTATTGTGAATGTACACAAATAAGAGATTTTGTATAGTTTTGTATAATGTCTTACTGTTATATGACCACAAATGGAGTAGGCTAGTGTAAGTTGTTTCCATTTTTACAAAGGAAAAAAATAAATAAAACGAGTGATTTGTGCCAGTGCCTCACACGCAGTTAAGCACCAACAATGCAGCCTGTTCATTAGATGTTTTTATTAGTACATGAACGTTATCTTACACGTTTTATCTCTCCAACAGATTCTAATTTGAAAAGTTTATAATGCATGTTTGCTATTCCCAAATTCAGAAGACCGCACACACAGCCTGTCTCTGAATGCTTCTCATACTCGCTCCGCTTTGCCCCATGCGGCGCGTATCCCGCGTCTCACACATTCACACAGCCTGTCCGTAATGCTCATTTATACTTGCGCCCGGATCCATAGCTCTGCACTGCAAGTCTCTAAATGCGCATCTGGCGTATGGACGCACAATTTTAATTCAGCTACAAGGTCATGAGGTGATGTATTTAACTGCTGTTGGTCACACAGTTTCACATGATGTGAATTCGCAGGTCAGAGTTCACCAAGCTTGAACTTTGGAATAAGGTTGGGCCGATAGCCAATGCCATTGTCCATCACCGATGGCTGACAGACATCACAATGTTGAGCCGACATCGTGACCCCCCCCCCCAATACCGTGTTCGGAATGGAAATTAAGTGTACTACCGAACCCCCAAAGGGAATAAATAGCCTACAAAATGGGAGGATAAAAAAATATATATTTCAATACTTTCTCGTCCGATGCCAGTTTGGTAGACATCGCCCAACCCTAGTTTGGAATGCAGCGAAATGCAAAACTTTTCACAGGAGCTTGTCTCTGACATGCACTCACGAAGGTGCTGATGCAGGATGCGCTATTTTAACAATGACTTTAATATCTTTGTGAGGTGGTAGTGGCATTGAAGTCTATGGAGTATTTCATCAATAACATCTTAACTTGTGTTCTGAAGATGAACAAAGGTCTTGCGGGTTTGGAACAACATGAGGGTGATTAATTAATGACAGAATTTTCATTTTTTGGTGAACTTTCCCTTTAATGCCTGTAAAGGTCACACTGAAGCTCCTATTCAATAACTTATACTATGGACTGTCTGAACACTCTATTCTGATTGGCTGGCAGGTATGTATTAAATCAGTTTAATGCACAGGTAGTTCCAAGTGAGTTTATCACTGTAAAGCTCTTTCTGATTCTATATTAATGCACTGATTTCGTTGATGCATATAAATACACACACAGAGAAAGAGATCAGACATCACGCTGCATACACACAGAAACATTCAGGACCACAGAAGCTTGTTGTAAATGCTGTCCTGTGACTTTTATTAATAAAACAGCTTAGATTCTGTATTAGGGTAGGGAATAATGCATGGCTAGCTGTGCATTAAACAATTTTAATGCACAACATGGAGGCAAAGAACCACTTACCATGAAGTGCATTAAAATTGTTTAATGCACAGCTAGCCATGCATTATCACTTATTTAAATACTCACTTGAATCATTTTAAAGATAGATGACACTTGAAGGCAAATGATCCCATTTTCGTTTGTCAAACCATTTCTTTTGTCTTTTGTGAGGACTTACTTGGGAATTCTTTTTCCAGCAATTTCAGGTTCCGAGTTTATGTCAGAAGTGTAGCTGGCCTTCTTCCAGTTGTTGGCTATATTCTGAAAAGATGCTGAAAAAAAGAAATGCAGGTATGGCTTCATTTTTGGTTATTAAAGCTATGTGGGATCATGTTTTACAGTATGGACAAATGATGTGCAAAGATTCTGAAAAATCAAATACAGGTACGCTGGGCAGGATCATGTTTAATTTACAGCATTTACTCTTACCTGTCTCGTGCAAGATTCTTGCTCTATGTCGGGTCCACCCTTTCTCTGGCTGTGGTGCCTCCATTGTTCTAACACTCTTCAGCATCCTGTCAAGGTCTTTATATGGTGGCCACCAAGAGTAGCCATCTGCATACCAGGACTTGGCGACTGGTCCAGTTGTCCCTTCTCCCTCAAACTCCACGATTAGGTACATTTTTTTTTTCTTTTTTTCTTTTTTTATGCTACAATCCTGAAACCCGTATTGTTTATTAACTCGGATGCATTTTCAACAATTTATTTGAATTTTCAACTATAGTAATTGAAATGCATGAACTATGAAACAAAGTGCTGATAAAGAATTACTCTGTATGTAAAAGAGGAATTGAAACGAATTGATTATGATAGGGAACAAGAAAAATTTTGCTCTCTATTTCCTCAAACTTGCAGAAATCAACTGTTGTTGAGAGGTCGTCCACTAAATGAATGCCGAGTGTAGAGGATGGCAGCGGATAGTCAAAAAAGGATTCCTGGTGTTTGAAGGTACTGTAAGCTACATAAATTTCATCCCTGAATGAAATTATGTTTTGCAGCTTAGCAACTTTGCTGCCAATGCAAACGTGACTATTTGCCCGATCCAGTTTCAGAGTGTGAAGGCTTGTTCTCAACTCTTTATATTGTGTTGCCTCATGAAAGGAAGCAGGTAGAGGACCATTTGCGTGTGGTTTTTTGAGCAGATGTGGCCTGGCTTTGTGAGTTTTTTTGCAGCTTCTTTGCATTTCTGAGAATCTTTTTATTATTTGACTCAGAGGGCATGTTGGTTTCCTCAGAAGTCTTTTGAGTTTGTTTAGGTGATTCTCGTACTTGAAAGCACTGAAGTTGTCAAGGACACCGTGCTTTTTTGCATCATCTGCAAGATGTACAAGGCTGTGTGCATTGTAGGACAGGAATTGTGGACCATACAGTTGACCAAAGTGAGTGACAAAGAGAGCCAGTATGTCATTGGCATAATCACAGTAATCTTCAATCAAACTGTTGTTGCACAGGATGAAGATTCCCACAAAAAGTAGCAAGAAATTTCTGTACACCTCTGTGTTAAGGAGATCATTCATCATGACAGGTCCGGTATACAGTAAAAACTGCCTGAACTCTGTTGCCTTCCACCTATCAATTTCCCTCAGTGCCCTTGGTTTCCGTGCAAACTCCGTGGGCACACTTCTCTGAGCATTTATCAATCTTTCTGACAGTGTGTTTATTTGAAATCCTGACAGCCTACAAGTGAGAGGACCCATCTTCAGCCACAAGAGAAGAAGCCGTCTCATGATTCCAAGGCACACAAGGTGCATGTAGTCGAGGGGGAAACCAGAGACCATGTCTAGGGATGTTTCTTCGAGAGGTGATGGACCATGATGATGATCAGCATCTGTCTTGTTTCTGAAACTCTCATTAGTTCTTAAAGGCATGTCAATTCTTGGAAATGTCATTCTGTTTTCTAGGTACACACCATCCTGTGTGCATTTTTCACATCCGTGATAGCCTGTGTGACCTTTAACATTTTTTAGGAATGCACGGGCAGGTGCATCGCAGACCATCGAAGAGAGTTGTAAGGTTAACATCACTCCTTCGAATTCAAATCCTTTAGCTAATTCATTTACTTCAGAGGTGAATTCTTGAAGATACTCAGCTAGTGATGTAGGTTTACTTGTGCCACAAAATAAACCTATTGTCACTGGTTCCTCTTGTTTGATGTTTTTCAGTATTCCTAGGATGGGCCAGAACTGTGTTGCTGAGCTCTTAAAGAGGGGCAAACCATCAATGTTGACCTGAAGCTCCAACGTGTTAATGTTGTGCAGAAGGTCCACATTCTGATGTAGTACCTCTGCAATTGAATTCAGCACTCCGAAATGGTAATACTGCCCACCAGCCTTGTCTTGTATTTCAGGGTTCAAACGCACAGTTCCTAGTAATGTCCTCGAGTCTTTTGGCAGATTTAAACTGTGCAGCCGTAGAATGTTGAGCAGTGAATTCAGTGCCACATGTGTGATTTTGTGTTCGGTAGCCCAGGATGCCAAATCATCTTCTAGGGAAGTTGGATCTGATTCTGATTCTGATTCGGTGTCTGATTCACTGTCATCAGGAACACTTGCCATATTGACATCGTCAGTCTCGTCAACATGAGAGAGACAGTCCATAAATATTTCTTCATCAATTTGACCTTGACGGGTGTTACTCTGCATACAACCCTTCCCCCAAGTTGTTGCCTGTATTATCTGCAGTTGTTGATCCACCTTCTCCTTTGCTTTTCTTCTGAGTGTCCAATAGGATGGTTCATTCGAAGCCATAGTATTAAGACCTTAACATAAACAAACCCTTTTTTGTTGTTTGTTTACTGGCCTACCAAGTCATGTGCATTAACATAATTAATGTACATACCTTTAGTTGGTTGACGGATGGTAGTAGATAACTTTCTGTAGTCAAATTAAACAAAGGACATTGCTAATAACTACATTTAAAAGACAAACAAACAAACAAACAAAATTGTGGACTGATGCATTTTATGTTTATATAAATAGAGATGTATATATTTTTTAATCAAAGATTGAGTATGACAGCCTACCATAACTGAGGTTTAAATATAGATTTAATTCTCATTACATCACCCTACGTTCTTGTGCATTTCATGTGTGGCCACTTAAGTGCCACTCTGAAGCAGCATCAATTGCACCTAAGAGCTCTGCTCACATAAAATTATACATTTACACACACACACACAGAAATTTTGTACTGGTAAGATTTTAATGTTTTTGAAAGAAATTGTATGACTATAATGGCTGTTTATTTGGAAGTACACTAAAAACAAAATTGTGAAATTTTCACACACACTCACAAACACACACACACACATATACATATATATATATATATATATATAGTGTAACGGGGTGGAAGGAACACGCAACAAGGAGAGCTTGTGAAAGTTCCCCGGAGGGTAGATTTTATTTACAAGAAGTAGTGCTGAGTAAGTGATATGCTGCGGCGGTGACTGGCGTGCTCTCTGGTGCGTGAACGTGGCGTGAAAGACCGGCTCTGTTTCTGGTGCAGGCTGGGTCGATCAGGGGCAGGTTTCTGCAAGAAAGAGGAGGCACACAGTCTGTTAGTTTTAGTTCTCTTCGGAGCGGAGACTCCCCGAGAGTGAGGCTCACGCAGCTTATCTGGCTGCGGCCAAATTGGGGACAGGTGCGCTCGCCTCCTCCTTAACGAGCGAGCGCAGGTGTTCCTTGTCCGTTTCCAGGGCAACGCTGATAGATCATCGGGATGCTCGTCACAATACATAAAAATAATCAAACTATACAATAAAATTAAATAAATAAAGGCCACCTATTACAAAACATTTCCAACATTTTTCTCCTACATATCTTCTATTATCTCTTCAAGTTTATCCCCATTGTTTTCTTTTTCTAAAAACACCATAAAAGGGTTTTAAGCATCTTCAAAAACCTTACATCTGCCTTTAATAATATGTTATTTTCTCCAGTGACATATTAATTTCAATTTCCTTAAGCCACCTCTCTATACTTGGTGCCTTCAAATTTTTCCAATGAAGCGCTATAAAGTCATTTAGCTTGTAAAATGCACATATTGATAAATATATATTCTCTTCTTCTCAACTTTGGATTACTAGATGTAATATAAATGTAGATGTAATATAATATTTTTTGGTTCAAGAGGGATAATGACATTGATTATTTTATCGATCATACTCTGTATTCCTTTCCAGAATTTCAGGATCTCTTCACACTCCCATACACAATGAAAGAAAGTACCTTTACACAAATTACATTTAGGACAAATGTCTGTGATATTGTCATTAAATTTATTTAGTAATACTGGAGTTACATAAACTTGCATTAGCCGGTTATATTGTAGTAATTTCAATCTTGTGTTAACAGTTTGTGTCTGAGCATCTCTACAGACTTCAATGAAATTTCCTAATTGAGGTCCTTCCTCCATGTTTCTAATTCAGAGTTTGCAGACTCCTGAGATCCTTCTAGAGACATGTTATATAGAAGAGAAAAATATTTTCTTTTTTAATTTAGAGTAACAGTCAATCCGAAGATGAACTAAAACTACAGCAGTAATAAGAATATGAAGCATTATTTGATCGTTTCTTCTTTCAACAGATAAACTGTACAAATGGCTGACGGAGTTCTGTGGACACTATGCTCGTGAACATCATTCGCCAACAGATCTGTATGGATTCATCAGTGAGAAGATCCGCTTTCTCGCATAGTTACTCTGACTGGCTACTGTGGGATCCACAAGATCAATTCAGAGGAAAGTAGTCAGAAACAGTTTGGCAGTCTTAAAAATGTAAAGCTGAACTCTGAAGAATAAGAATAATGAAGTTACTAATACAAAACTGCCGTTTAAATATATTTCTTTTTGGACCACAGGTGTCATATACATTTTTTTTTGACCTAATGAAAATGCTCAATAGGTTTACAAGATTTATATAAAATGCCTCAGTAGTATAATCTGATAAAGGACACATGTCATGTTAAAACAAAATGAACTTTCCTAAATTTCTAGGGGTTTTTTTTTTTTTTTTTTTGCTTCAAGGTTTATACTACAAACAAGCAGAGCTGGATGAAACTGAGACGCTTTTAGTCTGGAATAAACATAAATCTAAGAAAATAAATAAATAATTGTACTGAAGAGGCTTAATATTAAGCTGCTTGCTTATTTTCATAAATGACAAAAAATAAAATAAAATGTACCTTTTCATTCTCATCCATGCTATAGAGCAGACTGTCCAAGGTCTTGTAATTTAGCATCTGTTAACCATTAACAGTTTCAAAGTTTTGTTTCTGTACCTGTATAAACACACCACCACAAAACACTGTCTGTATCTGAAAACAGAGAATTAAACAATCAAAATGCATCGATTTGTGCGTATAACAAGTACTTACTAGTATTAGTGGTTTGTTCATATCACTAACCTTAAGTATGAGAAATACAGACAAAGAGTATAGAATATTATAGGTATTCTATTCTCTTTGATACAGAGCAATACTTTAGCAAACACCGCCCACAACTAAAGCATATTGGAGTGTGGCGCCATCTGGTGTTTAAAGAGACGAATGACAACAGTCATGTGACGAAAGGAGAGAGATTAATAAAAGGACTTCTGAAGCGGGTTTGACCAGGAAACACCATGACAGAATTTATTAAATGTCAGTTTTAGAGATAAATGCTTGTGGTGTTTCTGGATCCGGTTATCATCGCTCATATCCTGCAGTTCTCAGGAACTGCCACGGCTCAAGGTTTCATCCTCGCGCATTCACTTTCGTTCTGATCACACAAG
>JAUZSZ010000091.1:21368294-21383653 GCA_034780575.1 Labeobarbus marequensis | reverse complement strand
GTTAATTACAATACCAAGATATCTAACTGTTTGTTTTACCTTAATTCCACATACATCTGTTATATCAGAATGATGAATTGTCATAATCTCAGATTTAGTCTGGTTAACAGAAAGGCCGGAGGCATGCGAGAACAGTTTTAAAGCTTCTAATATAATAGGGACCTGCCTTTTGTCTTTTAGGAAAATACATGTATCGTCTGCAAGTTGACTAATCAAAATAGTGCGATCTACAATTTGAATGCCCTCAATATTCGAACAATTTACTAAATAAAGATTAAGAAGCTCTGCCACTAACAAAAACAAAAAGGGGGAAATAGGGCATCCTTGCCTAATTCCTCTCCCAATGGCAAAACGTGGTGATGTTCCAGAAGACAAAGACACATTACTGGTGATGTCTTTATACAGAGTCTGTACAGTTTTCACAAATTTAGGGCCAAAACCAAAATATCTTAAGGCTTTATACATAAAGGCATGCTCTACTGTATCAAATGCCTTATAGAAATCTAAAAACAGAATAAGTGCATCATCATTAACCAGCTCAGAGTAATCTAAAAGATCCAAAACAAGACGAATATTATTTGATATGTGTCGACCCTTCAGGAAGCCAGATTGTGTGAGTGAGATAACTTCTTCTAAGCAAGGTTTTAGTCTCCTTGCATATAAAGAAGCTAATAATTTATAATCAGAATTAAGCAAGGTAATAGGGCGCCAGTTATCTAAAAACCTTTTATCTTTATTTGATTTAGGTATTAAAGTTATTAGGCCTTGCTTCATCGATTCAGATAATTCACCACGGTCCAAACACTCTTTGAAAACATCTAAAATAAGAATTTTTATATCATTCCAAAATGATCGATAAAATTCAAATGGTAGACCATCGGGGCCTGGACTTTTATTAAATGGAGTTTTTGTGATTAAACTATCCATCTCTTCCATAGTTATCTCACTCTCACAAACAGCATAATTGTCTTCACTTATATTTGGAATAAACTGTTCTACCTCAAAGAAAAATTGATTAGATGACTCAGAATGAAAAGAAGAAGTATACAGATGCTGATAAAAGTCAGCTACAAATTTTGAAATTTTGGCTTCATCAGAAGTGAGAATACCATTAATCTCAAGGGCTGAAATTCTTTTTAATTCACCTCTTCTTTTTGCTGAAAGCTCTAGATGTAAAGCAGCGAGTCATATAGTACCAGCATGCACCGCGACAGTCTCTTAACGCACAGGGGTGGGATCATCCGAGCGCTGAGAAGTCCGAATCACTTTAGCGAATCGGTTTGTTCGCATTGTTCACTTGAATGAACTGGTTCAAAAACCAATTCACTGATTCCTTCCATTCATCGTTCATTTGAAATATTTCGTTAAATGCTTCTGTTTATATTTATATTTTATGCAGTGTACAGTTGTGAGCTGTTTATGATTCCACGTCAGTGATTGGAGGGGATTTGCCCCATAAAATTAGTCAAATTCTGTCAGTAACGCACACTCATGTTGTTTCAAACCCCTGACTTTTCCCCTATTGGCCACACAAAAAGATAATGACACTATGACATAATGACACCAAATCTGTGGGAATAACTTATCAAAAACTAACCCCCTCGCCCAGACTTTCAGACACCCCAAGCTTTTATTTGGAAACACACCTTTGCATATTTTTTGACCCTGTTGTTTCATTCTGTGTTCCACGTAAGAAATTTACACAGGTTTGGAACTATAAGATAAATAATCTTAGAATGTTCACATTTGACAGAACCGTCCCTTCCAAACGCTCCGCGACTCGGTTCAGTTGAATCGTGAAAAAGAACCGACAGATAAGAACGATTGACTCGCGAATCTAACAGCACCACTGGAGGCGTAACCGTGCAGAACCCGAGTTTAAATCCGCACCCTGCTTTACTTTATCGCATTCATTGAATCTTCCCCGTCTCAGAGCAGCAGCAGCGAACGTTTACAGCAATGGCCAATTACATTCACGTCCCAGAAGGCGCACCTGTGGTTCCTAAATTAAACGTGACTCTAGATGAGCACGATTACAGAGCAGGAGCGATGAAACTCATCAAGACGCTGAGACCCCACTGGAAACCTTCGGAGGTCAAAATGAAGGTAATTCTCATGTCTTTTTTCTTCGCGCACGATTCGACCCTACCTGATGCAGAACGTCTGCAATTACTGACAGCAGCTCGTTTGACGTCTTATATAATGCAGAAAGCGAAGTTAAGCGTGTTGCGCCTTCAAATCCTGAGCTGCGTCACCAGATGGACCCGTCGACACCATGGCGCTTAGCAGACACACAGCAGCCAATGCGAGCTGTCAAAGCACTTATGTTGTAACACTCTCCTTCATAAAGATATATTGCTCTTGCATGCATGCTACAATGTATTTAATGCATCATTACGAGAAAATTACAGCAACAGTATAAATGGAAAGTAAAACTGCAAAGAGAAGAATGTGGGTGGTGGATCTTTGGATTTTGTGCATTGTATTTTTTTTTAGCTTATTTATTCATGTAAACGAATTAGAGTCTGTTTTTTACGTTATTACTATTTAATTACTTTATTAAGTATTTCAATAGTGACTAATACCTTTTTTAAATCAGTAATTAGTACTCATTTATTAGATACTGATACTAATTCCATAAATCCTAATAGTGACAATTGTTATGGTTAACAAATTGCAAATTTTGCCTTTAAATTCTATACTGTGAAAAGTGGTAACCTGTAATTGGTACCTTAAATAGCTATTACTACCTGACTAAACCTATAAAACGTAGTTTTGTTGGTTTAAATTATGTATTTTGGTTAATTCAGTGATATTAAATAAAACCAGTTAATTCAAAGGTTAATTATTCATTTCCAGATAGTATTACATTAGTTGCTGGTATCTATTATAATTGTACTAGTCATTTGGTGTAGGTACGTAGTTACTAAATAGTAGTTACTAGTTGATAGTGTGTATTCCAGTTTTATTAGAACTTATCAGATACTAGAACCAATTTATGAGACCTGAAGTCACTGGAAAAGGTATAAAAGACTTTTAAAAACTTTTGAATGATCATTCACTGATGCTTTGTTAAGAATTATGTAAATGTGGAATCTGGGTGGGTGCCATTCACTGTTCTGACAGATGAAAAGGACAGATGAATAAAGTATGAGGAAATTTTCTACCTGCATATAGTGCCTTATGGTCATACAGAATTCCTTGTTTATAAAATGGCTCAAAGTCAATATTTTAGTAGGATAGTCAGTGTCAAGGCATTTGTTTGTTATCCATTGAAGTTACTATAACACTAATAGGTGTGTGCTTACAGCTAAAACAGAAAGACGACTGTGACGTGACATTACGCTGCTCTGTTCACCCAAGAGCGTTCTGCATTCATACATGATTGATTAAACTGAGATGGGCGGAATCAAGAGTACAGTGGAGCACATCTATAAACAAAGCCTAAAGCTTCCTTAATGACTGAACAAGGCATTTCACAGAACTGCCTTTTCCAAGAACAAACTTATTTCACTTGACTACTCCTAGAAGTTTTCAGCCTTTCTGGACAAGCAGCATTTGATGGAGTTTCTTAGAAATGTAGCATGTACGAAGTCAGTTCCACTAATTAAGGAACCTGCATGTATTGACTATTGACCACGGCGTTAACAATGTTCAATGTGACGGTTCAGGTTTCCGTCGCCTTGGTGTTGTTGAGTATTGTGAAGATAGGAATCTTTTCTTTAGCTGTGCAACGGGTGAGACACCTTGAATCAAGTTTATCAAGTGCTTAGTACTGGCATTGAATCGAATGACCTCTGATTGAGATGGCCGAGTGGAAATTTCCATGAAGTGATTCGTACTTTATCAAGGATTTTCTCACAGAAATATAGAATATTTATAGAAGAATATCCAAACAACTTTGGACTGCATAGACAAAAAACTTAGATGTTCTTCAAAACATCTTTGTTTGTGTTGCACAGATGAAAAAGAAAGTCATACAGGTTTTGGAGTGACATAAATATTCAAGATATTCAAGATTTTTATTCGTCACATACACAATTATACAGAGTACAACCAGCAGTGAAATGTAAGTCATATTTCACTGCTGACATAAAGATGAGTAAATGATGACAGAATTTTCATTTTGGGGTGAACTGTCCCTTTAAGTTACAAACAAATCACATATGAACTCACTTCCCCATTACAGTGTAAACCCGCATGTCCAAAGCCTCCATCTGGTTGAAAAGTCAGCAGTCTGTAATAATATTCTTGTAAACTGAACACTGTTTAGCCTAAGGTGCGGAACAGTGTTTCCTTGTATAAACAGAGTTGGTAGGGGTGTGTCACATTGCTCGCACGTTGGGTGGAAACTAGATATGTATTGGGTTGTTTTCATCAACTTTGAAACAAAATTGAATGCTCAGCACATGCCATACCACTCTGACTCTGGCAGAAATCAAATTCCTGACGTTCCGCCCACTGCCAGTCAATCCCAGATAGTACAGATGATTGTGGCCTGGAATGCTTGGCACCCCAAACACGCTCCATTTTAGTAGACAATGTAAAATTGTTCAGCTCTGTCACCCTGAATACACCCACTTTTGAGTCTAAATAAACTAAAAGTAATTTAGTTGTTTTGGTTACACCGAGTTGGGTGATCAATCTTTTTTGTATACATGTAAATATGAGGTCTCTCGTCAGCTGAGAAAGAGAAAAGGAACTCGAAGCATATGATGCTGATCTCACAAAGGTTTTTTTTTAACGAACACTAAAGGTTAACCTCTCAGCTTTTTTTTTTATCTTCCTCTTGCTGCAGTCTTTCACAGATGGTATCACGAACAAGCTGATTGGCTGTTTCGTCGGCGGGTCCATGCAGGACGTGGTCCTGGTTCGGGTCTATGGGCACAAGACAGAACTGTTTGTGGACCGTGAGAACGAAGTGAAGAGCTTCCGTGTCCTGCAGGCGCATCGATGTGCTCCTCGCCTCTACTGCACCTTCAACAACGGCCTGTGCTATGAGTTCCTGCAGGGAGTGGCCCTGGAGCCCGAGCACATCCGCAGCCCTGCCATCTTCAGGTGAGAAACTGCGTATTTGAATCCAATCATCCTTTATAATACTGAGCTAACTGATTCAGGACGGCATGACGGAGATGGAGAGACTGGCGCTGACCTCCAACTAGCCAGACACTTGTCACATAACCCCAAACCTTACCCAGTAATCCCTTAAGACATGA
The DNA here is from genome assembly GCA_034780575.1 of Labeobarbus marequensis. Taxonomy (NCBI): domain Eukaryota; kingdom Metazoa; phylum Chordata; class Actinopteri; order Cypriniformes; family Cyprinidae; genus Labeobarbus; species Labeobarbus marequensis. The sequence goes on along the minus strand of JAUZSZ010000091.1, from coordinate 21,378,437 downwards.
ATGACGCACTGCACTCTCTCTCTCTCTTGCACGCTGACCCAGGCCTCCCGCCAATGCTTGTCGGGTCTGAGACAGCTGTGAAAGAACAAGGCTACTGTGTTAGCAGGGCAATGACTAGAGTGTTGGCATTTAAATGCATTACCATTTAAAAGTTTGGGGTAAAAATGAATACTTTTATTCAGCAAGGATGCATTAAATTGAGCAAAATTGACAGAAAATACATTTATATTTAAAATAAATGTCATTCTGTGGAACTTTCCAACTGTTTTTCACATTTATAACAATGAAAAAGGTTCCTTGAGCACCAAATCAGCATATTAGAATGATTTCTGAAGGATCATGTGACTCTGTAATGATGCTGAAAATTCAACTATGCCATTACAGGAATATATTACATTTTAAAACATATTCTAATAGAAAACATTTTGTAATAATATTTTACTGTTTTTACTATATTTTGATCAATTAAATGCAGCCTTGGTGAGCATAGCAGACTAAAATGTTTGTAAAATGTTTTAAAAATCTTACAGATCCCAAATTTTTGAATGGTTTGTAAGTATATTACATACTGTAGTCTGAGACCACACTAAGGGCCAGATTTACTAAACAGGGCAAATTAGCATTAGAGCGCAATTCCATAAAAGCGAATGGTAGGGGAAAATTCTGCATGCGATTTACTGAAAATGCGCACATTAAAGAACACAGACGCAGCCAGATCATTTCCAAAATGACCAGCGCAATCTACCAAGAGCAGCGCAAATTAGCACCTGCTTTAAGAAATGCTTTTTTTGGGTATTAAATAATGCCGCAAATACCAGTAATTTGATGAGCGCAAACGTAAGTAAATCGTGTTACATGATTCATTTTACTACTCTCCTCCCATGAATTTTGCACCTGAAAAGGAAACTCCTACAAATGCACATTCAATAAGGTCAGGCACAAAAATAACTGTGTCTTCGCCTTTCCAGCACTAATTCTTCACTGCACGTTTTTAGTAAATCCTGACACTACTATTTTAACGCCAAAAGGCGGTTTGCGCTGGTGCAAGCTGTTAGTAAGTCTGTCCCCAAGTTCTAGCTCTAGTTTGGAAACTAGAATAAATAAAATAACTTTTTAAAAATATTTTATTTTATATTATTTTTAATGTAAACAATTTTTTAAATTATTATTATGTTCTGCCACTAACTATGAGTGTATGTACATGTTTATGTGTACATATAGATATTTGGCCTTAGTCACAGCCCTGGCGTGTGGTGCTGACTGGGTTTTTATTCCTGAAATGCCCCCAGATGAAGGATGGGAGGACCATCTGTGCAGGAGACTTACCTATGTAACATCTATACACATTATAACTGCCTTGTTTATCATCATAGTGAACATCATCATATTGTATTCTGTCTAATGTCATTATGCTGTCTTTATTGTGCAGCAAAGAAGCATTGGCAATCGTTTGAATGTCATCATTGTGGCAGAAGGTGCTTTGGATCGCCATGGCAAACCAATCACTTGTGATATTATCAAGCACGTAAGCCTCACATTACTGAATAAAAATATGATCGTGATTTTTTTTTTTTTTTTTATCAGCTGGTACTTAACATAACATGGCTAATTCTTCACATTTGTTTGTGTTTGTTTAGCTGGTCACTAAGAAGCTCGGCTTTGACACACGCGCCACTATTCTGGGTCATGTGCAGAGAGGAGGAACACCTTCAGCCTTCGACAGAATCTTGGTATGATTCAGATTTTTAAAGTATTTTTGGTTTATTTGATGCATCTGTAACATGCTGCCAATAAGGTCTTCCCCTGTCTGTCTTGTTCTCAGGGCAGTAGGATGGGGGTGGAGGCTGTGATGGCATTGCTAGAGGCCACTCCTGACACCCCTGCATGTGTGGTCAGTCTGTCTGGAAACATGGCGGTTCGACTGCCCCTCATGGAGTGTGTGCAAGTGGTGAGCAGTAGCTGACACATTCTGACTTGGCTGCATAATTTTCATATTTAATTTGTTTTGTTGTGATCGTCCAAATCAGAATGCTGTTTTCCCAAAATAGAAATGTACAGTATGTGTGTGTGTTTTTTTTTTAAAATTATTTTAATATAAATTAATTTAAGTAGTTCATAGCTCATAAGTTTATACGTTAATAAGTTTATGTTTTATATAATTTTATATCAACTACAGTTTAAATGTGTGTTTTTTTAAAAATGTCTTTGAAAGAAGTCTCCTGTGCTTACCAATATTGCTTATATTTGAAAAAAAAGAAGCAAAATGAATGAATGAATGAATAAATGAATGAATGAATTAATAAATAACAAAAAAATAAATAAATAAATAAATACAAATGAATAATAATGAAAATAAACAACGGTAATTTTGTGAAATATTAGTACAGTTTAAAATAACAGTTTTTTTCTTTTTAATATATTTTAAAATTGAATGTACACCTGTGATGACAAAGCTGAATTTTCAGCAGCAATTTCTCTAGTCTTCAGTGTCACATGATCCTTCAGAAATCATTCTAATATGCTGATTTGGTGCTTAAGAAACATTTCTTACTATTATCAATAGTAAAAACATTTACTGAATAAAAGCATTTTTAAAATTAGTTTTAAAAAATCTTACTGACCCATAAACATTTATAGTAATAATGGTAGTTTAGCTACGCATCATATTTACATATCATATATAATATATGCAAATGTCTGCTTGAATGGTTTGATTTGTTCCATTGATAATCAATTTAATTTGTGATATCTTCTCATTCTCGTTTTTAGACAAAAGAAGTGACCAAAGCAATGGCAGAGGGCAGGTTTGAGGAAGCTGTCAAGCTCAGGGGAAAGTGAGTTCTTTATCACTGTCTTTCTCTCTTTTTATAAAACTAATCCTGTGATTGATTTGCTGTTTCTCTTCTGCAGGAGTTTTGAGAACAACTGGAACACATATAAACTCTTGGCTCATGTGACCGCCCCAGATGTGAAGGTATATAACAAGCACCATTTTATCATGCAGTTTATCCCTTTTGTTAGGCTTTACTGCAAATATGTATGAATTTCTCTACCTCTTCTCTATATTTATTGATTGTGATTTTTATCATCTTCCTCTTTCCATCTTTCTCTCCTTGTTTAGAGTAATATAAACATAGCTATCCTGAACGTGGGAGCTCCATGTGCAGGAATGAACGCAGCAGTCCGTTCAGCTGTCAGGATCGGTATCCTTCAAGGCCATAACATGCTAGCTGTACATGACGGCTTCGATGGACTTGCACACGGAACTGTAAAGTATTTAACATACATGAGGAATCCATGAGACCACATGAAGACACGTGTCTATTCAATTTCATCTCTGTCTCCCGCTTTTCACAGATTGAACCAATGACGTGGGGCTACGTTGGAGGCTGGACAGGCAAAGGCGGTTCTGATTTAGGAACCAAGCGGTACAACAGAAATGTTTACACAGTTCATTTTATAACTCTTTATAGAGCTTTAATATTACAAACTACATTACCATTTGGGGATTAGTTAAAATTAGTAGGATTTTTTTTTTTTAAATCCTTTGGACGGTAGTGTATGTAGTGTGATTTCCAGCATTAGTTGATGTTTTTGTGTCTCCCTGGAGGTCACTGCCAGCTAGTATGATTGAAGAGATCAGTCTGAATATAGCCAAGTTTAACATTCATGCCCTGGTTATCATTGGAGGGTTTGAGGTGAGAAAATCCTGAATATTAGTTACAATGTCAATAAAAACGTTCTTTTTATTTGTCCATCTGCTACTACCTCACCTTTCTGTTTCCTTCTTAACACTCTCTCTCTTGTTTAGGCCTTTGTTGGAGGTTTGGAATTAGTGACTGCCAGAGAAAAATACGAGGAGTTGTGTATTCCCCTGGTTGTAATTCCAGCTACTGTGTCTAATAACGTTCCTGGATCAGATTTCAGCATCGGTGCTGATACCGCTCTCAATACTATCACAACTGTGAGAAACCACACACTATAAAAAAATAATAATATACAGTTCACAGACATGTAAGTCCACAACTATATGTGCAAGCATCTGTTTTTTGTCTTTTAAGACATGCGACAGAATCAAGCAATCCGCTGCTGGAACAAAGCGTAGGGTTTTCATCATTGAAACAATGGGGGGTTTCTGTGGATATCTGGCAACCATGGCAGGACTGGCTGCGGGGGCTGATGCTGCTTATATCTATGAAGACCCATTTGGCATTCATGACCTGGAGGTGAAATATGTTTGGTTAGACTGATGCTTTATTGAGTGCATGTACCTTATTTTGCTTGTTTTCAACCATTAAATGTCTGGTTGGGAGATAGACAAACGTGGAGCACTTACTGGAGAAGATGAAGACCACAGTGAAAAGAGGCCTCATTCTTAGGTTGGTCATTCTTTTACACAATCTGTTTCTGCGTCTTTTTTCTCTCTCTTTTACATTCAGTCAACTTCTCCAGTAATCTAGACAAATGACTCCGGTCTTATTTCATTTTTGTACCAGCGCTCTAAATAACATCAAACTGTTTTCCCTCAGGAATGAGAAATGTAATGCAAACTATACCACAGATTTTCTCTTCAACTTGTACTCAGAAGAGGGCAAGGGAGTTTTTGACTGCCGCAAAAACGTGCTTGGCCACATGCAGCAGGTCTGTGTGTACAATACTGATAGCATTCTTTGTTTTAACATTTATAACAGAGCTGAGATTTCCCTTGTTATTATCTCTTTTCTTGTGGAATTTCAGGGTGGAACCCCTACACCGTTTGATAGGAACTTTGGCACAAAGATGGGTGCTAAAGCAGTGTTATGGTTGACTGATAAACTCAAGGAGTGTTACAGACATGGTGAGTGAACAGTAATTTCAATGAGTCTGAAATTGAATTGAATTGTGTTTAACTGTAAAGCACTTGCCAGGTCAAAATAGTTACTGGAGAGAGAGCGAGAGTTAGACAATTTTATAAAAATGTCATAAAATGTATATAAAATGCTAACAGTCAACTTTAGGGGGTCAAACTAAATATTATATGAGCTGATTGTACAAAATTGTGGTTTATGCGAGAGTTATTTTTTAGCAACAAACATTAAATAAACATTTTTAACTTAAGTTTAAGTACTACTAGTACTACTAATAATTTAGAAATATTTTAATTAATAAATAATGAGAAAATATACAAATAACATGTTTTACTAATTGAATATCAGTGTCAAAATTATGGCTTTAATTGATGGTTACAGTCAAGAATGGTTTAAAGGCCAAAATCACTATTTTAAGAGAGGGATAATGACATTTAATGTGTTTTAACTAGCTACTTTTCATGCTAGGTTAATTTTATCTTACAAAATAGTGTAATATATCTAATAATTCTCACTATATAAAAGCAGTGGGACACCAAAATGTATAATATTCATGGAAAATGCCTTACATATGAACCTGACCTGTTTGTGTGAATAATATTCTCTTTTTGTCTATATCATCATATGAGCAGGCCGTATCTTTGCCAACACACCGGACTCTGCCTGTGTTTTGGGAATGAAGAAGAGAGCCATGATCTTCCAGCCTCTCTCTGATCTCAAAGAGGACACTGACTTTGAGTGAGTGATCCCGTTGTTTAATTTTATTGTACACGTTATCATTCACTGAGTGAATCCTATCTTATCACTGCATCCTCATGTGCTCACACTGTCTGTTTCTGTTCCAGACATCGTATACCGAAGACTCAGTGGTGGCTGAAACTTAGGCCCATTCTCAAGATTCTGGCTAAATACAAGATCAGTTTGGACACCTCGGAGACAGCTACAATGGAGCATGTTATCAAGAAGAGAGGAGCAGTCTAGACTTAGTAGCCTTAGTAGATCTTAGTAGCCTATACAAGAATATTCAGTTAATCACCCTCATGTTCTTCATAAACCATATGAACACAAAAGGAAATATTACATGAGTGAACAAATAATGACAGAATTTTCATTTTTGGATGAGCTATGCCTTTAAACACAAAACCCCACTAAAAGAGATTTTTCAGTATCAATTGGATTTTTACTATTTCATTACTGGATTTCTCAATTTGGATTATGTCTGGACTAAATCATACTATTATATGAAAATAAATAAAATGGGCTAAATGCAACCTGTAAATTTTACAAGCTTTCACTGAACACATAGAGATATTTGAAAAGTCATATTAATATTAAATGATGGAGAAAAACAATTTAAATAAATTTAAATTTGTTAAGACATTACATATTTTCAGTAGGTTTTGGATTTTTATTCTAAGCGGCCAACATTTAACTTCATTTTATAAAATGTACAAAATTTAGTTTCCAAAGTTCAGATTTTCTTATGATATCCCCACAAAAAACTGTACATTTTTTTTTTCTATTACATTATCATAATTAAAACATCAAATATACTAATCCTACCACACATCCCGGTTTTCTTCCAATATGTTCCAGAAAATCCTTTAACATCCTTGAACTCCTGACTACACAGTACAGCTTTCATCATATCCATGTGGTGTTACAATAAATATGCTTGTCTACAGCTGTGTTGTTATACACTTCATTTTACAGTTAAGAACACAGGTTTTCTAAAGCACAATTTTCAGATTACAAATGTGAGATTCCAATACTAAAGAAGTTAGCAAACGTGCAAAAGCAGGAAACAGGTCACAAGAGCGCTGCCATGTGGCGAAAATATTCTTACCCTGTAACAGTAATAATCTAGATTAAAATTTATAATAACTGCTGTCTTGAGTAAATGATACTTGAAATGTTTATCATAACGTTATTTACCCCCCAAAATATACTCGCTTCCTATCCAAATGTATAGCTTTATTTGAGCAAATACTATTCTCAGCTTATTTGAATATTTTTAAGCGTGTTGCATTTGGCTTGTGAGGGGAAAGTTACAAAAGAAAAAGACGAACATCATCTAGAGAGGAAGAGGAAGAGGTAAAGTAAGTGACCACATTATCCTGTGTCGCTTGCACGCTAACGTTACCTCTGTGATGTGATCGATAGGCTACGCTGTCTCAAATCCTAGTACGCTCCCTGTCTAGACAGCATGTTTTATAAACATTATAGGCGCGCAACAGTTTTGGGAATCACATACACGCGTAGTATATTTTGTTTTTGTTTTCTTGGCTGTAAGCCGCGATACCTGCCCAAATATGTTGCAGCACCTGTCTGTAATGACCAAACATGCTGTCTGCTAGGTAGACTGTTCACTAGGTTTTGAGACACAGCCATAGACGTGCTGATGAGAATGATGGTGACGCCTCAAGTGACGCTTTGAATTCACCTTCGCACGCTCAGCGCGACATCTCCCATTTATGGTAAGAGACTCGTTTCGAATTATTAGAAAATTATTATAAATTTCGTTGAACTCTTTAATATGAACTCTATAAACGGTTAGCTTTTGTTAATGCTTGACAGTTTTAGTTTCTAACAGTTTGTAAAGTAACATTTTCATTCGCAGAAAAACACATTTCTGTGGTGCTGGTGGTTTGAAACTGGTGGTGATGATTAACATTTAATTACTGGTTGGGCTTAGCACTTTGTTTTAGAGAAAGAAAATAAATTAATTATTTACTTATATAGCTAAATTGAGATTTGTCATTTTCAGTTTTTCAAAGGGTTAAAAACTTTGTGTTTACATGACAGTAATGACATTAACTCTACCATATAATATATGAAAATACCAAGTACATGATTAAGATATGTAATTTCTTTTAGGGGTAACTAGACATTTATATTGTTTTTAGCTTAATCAATTAGTTATAGTACCATCATACAGTACCTTGAAAATGTAATTTATTCTAGCATTTCTGTTTTCTTTATAATTTTTAACTGTTGTCTATGGAATGTATAAGTAAGTTAATTTGATTTTTAGCCCTGTGCTCTGTTAGAATAGCCTATATACTGTTTGCTTTACTAAATTATATAATGAAACAGGTTTAGTTACTCTTTCTGTCTGTTTCTTCTCTGAACATTTCCGTTTCTGAAACAGGGTCAACCCACATCTAAATATTTGAGCATGTTCTTTTTTCTCTCACTATTTAAAAAAAGAACAGTGTTTGCACCTCTACCAAGTCCTACTTATTGAGTATACAAGAATGTATGTTTTCACCCTTGGATTTACCGTCTCTCACCCGGTCTATGACTCTGTGCTTGTTAAATGATGAACGACAATTACAAAAGAGGAAGGGTGACATTCTGTGGTTTTGTATTTTATATGTCTGTCTGCCGTCTTGCTTGCAAACTTCCATCTTGTTAAGCCTGACTCATTGTCAGGTGTCTGGTGTTGAGAATGTTCTCATGCATAAAAAGAACAGTATGTGGCCTGGTGGAAGTGCAGTGGGGCTTTTATATATATTTAGCTCTGTTTCTTTTTTTCATGTGCTGGTCATATGATGTAGTATGTCACGCAAGTGCAGAAATTCTGTTTTGTTTTTTGTTTTGTTTTTTGTAAAATGTAAAAGAGAACATCACAATGTGATTTGTTTCTGGTCCCAAAGAACATGACAGTTGAAAAAATATTTATTTTTATTTAACATTGATAGAGAAACATAATTTGTGTAAAAAGAAATGGTTTTGATTAAAAGCTATGTACATATAAAAACATGAGTGTTATGTGGAGACAATATTAGTACAGGTATATATTTCATATTAAAATATGTTAAAACTTAAGAAATGTTAATAAAATGTGCTCAAAATGAACCTTTTGTCATTGTATCCTCAGAAGTATAATAAAACTTACCTTTCTCTGCAGATGAAGGCTATTTTGATAGCTGTGACGGTTTTCTTTCACTGTTTGGGACAGAGATGTATACTTGGTAATGAACTTGGTCTCTTTAATCACATCCATGACTTTTAAAAAAAATGTAAAATGATGCCTTTATATTTGAAATGATCTGTATATGTGCATTTTAGGGCAGGAACCACTTTGCCAGTCTCACTCTTCATGCTCTGAATGTATAAGGAGTCCTGGATGTGCGTGGTGCACACAGACGGTAAGTTATATCATGTAAATGAATCAGTTTGTAATTTAACTGAACCGTTTCCCATGATCAGGAAAGAGAAGATGTCAGTCTTTGTCAGCTGGAGAGAACTGAGAACAGAGATCACTGAGAAACAAAGAATCCATTGTGCATTAAACCCTGACAAAGTCTTTTAGGTTGCACATTGCATTTGGTGCCCTATTTGAAGGCTCTTTTCCTGCTGTGGCAGCTGTGGCTGTGCATGTTTTTCTGTGCAAACTAACCAGCTGCCTCTTCAGCAGTTCATGCTTTTATCATGATGGATTTTTACACTTTTGTCACATGGTGACCTTCAAGGTATTGTCTGTCAGCTGTTACCAAAACTAAGGGTTACAACTGTTATAGCTTATCTGTTGTGTACGTCTCATCTACTATTTCCTGCTTTTTAACATCTAAAATAGGGTAAGCTCAAAGTACTTTTATTTCATTTCAGAAGCCTTCAGAAGAAAATGTATTATTTGCAAAATTAGACTACTTTATATTATATACATCTACTATTTGTGCATTTTTAAAATCATGAAAACAATAAAATAGACAATTATCACATTTCTAAACATGGATAAATGGGAAAAAAATCAACAATTTGATAATAATAAGAAATCAATAATTAAACTTTAACAAGAATAACACCTCCCTCCTATATTGTAAAAGTAAAAACAGTTGTTAGCTTAAATCGTTATTTCTAAATTGACCCTTAATGTGATTTGGTGTATATTGATTCAGTTAATATATACTGTTATAACATTTTAAGTACAACATTTTCACTTGAAGAAAACAAGTTAATTTAGATGTTACCACGTGAAGCACAATTTAGTAACAAATTGCAAAATAAAGCAAAAAAGTAAATGACACATCAAGAATGCAGTTTTTAATCATTCTGTAAACTGTAAAAAATATATTTTTAAAATAAAATAGTGTATATTTTTCAAGAAAATGGCTTTTCGGTTTTTCTACTTTAAGATTTTATGTTAATTCAATGTGTTGCATGCCATTTCTTTGTGATTATTTGATTTCTGATTTATTTCCTAAATTATTGTGCTTGTAATGCAAATATCCTTGTAATGCAGGACTTTCTAAAACCAGGTGAGTCAAATGAACGGCGATGTGATTCTCCC
>JAUZSZ010000091.1:21346910-21365972 GCA_034780575.1 Labeobarbus marequensis | reverse complement strand
CCATGAAAGATGATCTGGAGCAAATTAAAACCCTGGGGCAGAAAATCCTCAAGAAGCTGAAGGACATCACAGACACCGTCCGGATCGGTGAGACTATACACTAACTGAAATATTAAGATCAATGGTTAATAAATAACAGTAATGCACAATTTTTGAAAGTGCAAAGAAATCTGAACTACTGTATTACAGACATTTGTGTATTCCCAGTCTGAAAAAGATATAGTGAATAGATTAAAGTTATGGAAATGTCTATGTTGATTTCTATATTAATTATTAATATATTATTATTATTTATTATATATTATTAATATATTAATTTCTAGTTATCAAATATTTCTTCAGTTATAGACTTACTTGAAAATAAAAATGTTCTTATTTTTTATTTTGAAGTGCACTACTGTTCAAATATCTTTTTGCAAAAAAAATGTATTCAGCAAGTATGCAGAAAGGTGACAGTAAAATTATTTATAATGTTACTAATAATTTCTATTTTTTATTATGTTTAATTCTGTAATTTTCATCAAAGTATCCTGAAAAAAAGTGTTGTGGTTCCCACAAAAATTAAGCTGCAGAACTGTTCATTAACACTGATCATTTCTTAAGCATCAAATCAACATATTAAAATAATTTCTGAAGGATCATGTGACACTGAAGTAATGTAAATAAGTAGTAGTGTCAAGGTATCAAAGTGGAGTAATGGCTGCTGAAAATGCACGGGAATACATTTGAAAATATATTAAAATAAAAAAACTGTTATTTGAAATTGTACTGTTTCTTTAAATGCTGTTAAAGATTTTACAGTATTGCTGTTTACTGTATTTTTGAAGTTTAAAAAGTTTAAAAAAAAATCTTACTGATCCCAAAAATATACTTAATTAAAACATAAAAATAGGGAAAAAATTTAATTAAATACTATTAAAAACTATTAAATTAAAAACTATTTGAACTGCAATTTAAAGAATTAGAGCTGCATTAACGTCATGCATCCTAAGCTCTTTCTCCATCTTTCAGGTTTCGGGTCTTTTGTTGATAAGGAGATGTTGCCGTATGTCAGTCAGGTGAAGCCAAGACTTGCGAACCCCTGCCCCAATCGCATAGATACCTGCCAAAAGGCTTTCAGTTTTAAGAATGTCCTGCCCCTGACTCATGATGCCAGGGAGTTCGAACGAGAAGTTAGCAAGCAAAAAATCTCTGGCAACCTGGACGCTCCTGAAGCTGGTCTGGATGCCATCATGCAGGCTGCGGTCTGTAAGGTGAAAACTGTACTACTTATGTGTAGTATGTGGTGCATGTAAAAAAATCAGATTTGAACTAACATGAAAAAAGGCTTATTTTTCCATTTCTCACTACAGGAAAAGATCAGGTGGGGTGATGTGACACGGATTCTGGTTTATACATCTGATGATACTTTCCACATGGCAGGAGATGGACGACTAGGTGGGGTCTTTCAGCCACATAATGGACAGTGTCATCTCAATGATAATGGTTCCTATATTGGAAAAGCCTATGTGAGTATTGCACATGTAATGAACGTTCTTTGCGTTTTCTGTTGTAGATGGATGCCAAAAAATTGAAAATTTAAGTGGTATAGTTTGTATATGAAGACGTAAAATCTTTTTATATTGTCCTATAGGATTACCCGTCAGTGGGCCATGTATCTAGAGTTCTGCAGGACAACAATATTCAGCTCATATTTGCTGTGACTGAGGACATCTATTCAGCATATAAGGTTTGAGGGAGCTACATATACTGCTGTTTAAATGTGTGGGGTCAGTAATTTTTTTTTTGAAAGAAAAACACTTTTATTTAGAAGGAATGCATTACATTTATTAAAGGGAGGATAACTCTTATAAATTATTGCAAATTTAATTTGATCATGTGATCATGGGAGAAAATAAATGTACACTCTCAGAAAAAAAGCTCAAAAGCTGTCTTTTTTGAAAAGGTACTGCACAGCTTTTGAGCTTTTTTTCTGAGAGTATACCATTGGTAAACATAAGTAAACAAAATAAATATTATCATCCCCAAACCTTTGAATGGTATTGTATAAATAGATTTAATAATAATAATTTAAGTGAGTTTTTAAAATATAATTATTCTCTCTCTTTTCCATCATTCATACACACAAACATTCACAGGCACTCAGTGCATTGATTCCTCAGTCAGTGGTTGGTGTATTAAAGAATGACTCCAGTAATGTTGTGGATCTCATCTCTGAAGCCTATGGGGTGAGTCTTTTCATAATTTAATCTTTTGACCTTGTTTAGTGATGTTGGCTTTTGCACTGACTCTACTTCCCATTTAACTAACAGTGATTACAAGTGGCTGCTAGAACGAAACATTTCCCCTCAACCCTGTTTTCCACTTCTGCTTAAATGATTAAATCATTTACTAAATGAACTGAAACGGTGTATTGTGTATTACATGACCTACATAACAAATAAAGAACTGCCATAAATTAAATGATTTAAGTTTAAATGATCTTATATTGTGATCATATGAGAGGCAATAAACTAACACAGTGTTAGAAAATTGCTTGCCAGGAATAATAGTTAATTATACACAGTTTAGTGATCATAATCCACATATTGGACCACAGAATTAAGCATTTGACCTTTTAGAATCATGATATTTAATTATTTCTTTTTGCCAACTTATTGAAAAACTTTATTACATATGGAAATTTTAAGGATTCAATAAGGATTCAAATAATACTCAAAGATTTTGCCATAAATGTATGTTTTTGCTTCAATAATTCATATATGACTGTGTATGTATAAACACATACTGAAAATACATGTTTATGTGGGCCAGAATTTGTCGTCCACACTGGTGTTAGAGCAGGAGGGAGCTCCAAAAGAATTGGACGTGTCCTACATGTCTACATGTAAGGGGAATCATGAGGATAGTGAATGGAAGGAGAAAGGAGTGTGTCAAGGCATCAAGCATGAGAAGGTAAGCACCACCATCAGTGGTTTCATTTGAATTATCAGCAACCAGGAGACATTTGTTGTTATATCTCATAAACCTGAAGAAATTTTGTTTTTTCTTTTCATCTATTGATTTTATAGATTACGTTCAATGTACGTTTGAATGCATCTGCATGTCTGAAGGAGCCTCAGACATTTCGGATCAAAATGCAAGGCATCAATGAGGAGGTGAAGATCACAGTGCATACAGAGTGTCACTGTGACTGTGGTGTTCCAGAGAAGGCTTCCAAACACTGTAGCAGGACAGGAAATCTCTCATGCGGCGTGTGCAGGTAGAGACCACTAGTGTCTGAGCTGGGAACGGCACCAGCTAACAGACCGTTTGATTAGAGCAGGAGTGCCGATGTCCTGCAGAGTTTAACTCCAACCCTGAAAAAAACCTCACCTGCCTGTAGCCCTAGTAATTCTGAAGATCTTGATTAGCTTGTTCAGGTGTGTTTGATTAGGGTTGGAGCTAAACTCTACAGGACATCAGCACTCCAGGACTGGATTAGAGGATCTTTGAACTTGAAGTAATAATTAAAACAATTTACATTTTGTCATAATGTTGTTCCATCCCTGTATTATTTTATTATTTTCTTACAAAAGTTATATTTATCTATCTAAAAAAATGCCAATGTACATTTACATTCATATATGTACCCAAGTTAGCTGAAAGGCTAATCCACAATATTTCATCAACAATATTTATACTACCAAGCTCCAAAAAAGACAGAAAAGCACAATGAATGTATCTAATTTGCTATTACAGTCATCAGCAGGTCTTAAAATCACATTTCCAGTCACATTTGTCACTTATGTGTCTTGATTGGTCACATGACACATGAGAAGCAGTGGGATTTAGTGTCAGATATTTCAAACATGTTATTTTCATGAAATTTCCAGTTACTAACAACTTAAAGGTCAGTCTAAAGGCCATTGCAAACTGTGTCCGAAATTTTCGTATGCGTTTTTTTTTCGGGGTTTCTGTATTCGTCATCCTTTCCTATCAAAATTCCTCTTCAAAATTCAAAAACGCAGAAAATCGAATTTTTTATGACGGATGAAAGTTTCGGAGGCAGTGTGTAAACGTGATTGACACAACGTGAGGTCGTATTTATTTATAACGTGCAAAAATTTTGGACGAAAATTTCAGACTCAGTGTGCAATGACCTTAATACTCAATAAAATCTTCTAAAGACTACTTTTATGATATTGTTTGGTGCTTTTTTGTAGGTTGGCAGTATAAATAATCTTTTGTGTTTCACAGAAGTAAGATAATATAATATGGGGCCGGAATAATGTGTGATGTGATTTGATTGTCATGTTGATTTATTTAAAAAGCTCTTTTGAATGAACACCTTATTTGATTGAACAGCTTTAAATGTTGGTGCATACTGGCATATATTGTTTGTCTTACTACTTTGCATTTTTAACTTGTAAAGTGTGTGTGATATGTTTGTTAGCTGTGATAAAGGGTATTTGGGTCAGCGCTGCGAGTGCGAGCAACAGAGTGATGCAGACTCCATCATCAACTTGCTGGCATCCTGTCGGTCTGACAACAGCTCGCTGGTTTGCAGTGGACATGGCATCTGTGAGTGTGGCAAGTGTGTGTGTCACGGCCATTACAGTGGGAAATTCTGCGAATGTGATGACAGTAGTTGTGAACGCCATAATAATCATCTCTGTAATGGTAAGTCCAGTGGATTGACAAAAAGTTTGCTTTCTATTTCTTTCTTTTTGAATTTCGGGTTCAAAACTTACTATCTACTCCTGTGTGCGTTTGTCATAGGTAAAGGCAGATGTAAGTGTGGGACATGTCTCTGTAATGAAGACTACACAGGGTCTGCATGCGAGTGCTCACCTAGCCAAGACAAGTGTATGAATGACAAAGGGCTTTGCAGCGGACAAGGCAAATGCACTTGCAACCGTTGTCAGTGTAATAAAGTCTTCAAGGGAGAGCACTGCTCTACATTCACTGATGAGTGCGCGCAGTTGAAGTGAGTATCTGTCTCTTCCTGTGAACTAATATCTGTTTCAAGATTATTTTTTACTGAGGTGTGCATTTGTGTGTGGGGTTGTTTCTTTTTAAAGTCACAATTTCAGTTTTCTCTTCCTGTTTTTTTTATTATTTATTATTACATTTTATTATTTTTATTATATTAATATTATTTATTTTTTTATTTATTATTCATAAACATTATAATGATCATAGTGCCCAGTAGCAAGGATTTTTAATTGTGAATCATTGTGATGCTTATTCCAGCTACCCACTTAGACAGGAACAGACTGTATAATGGACTGTTTGGTACTTTACCTAAAAAAATATATATTTCATATTCTTATTTTCATTTAGTTTAAATTGATGTATTAAAATAACTAAAAGTAAAACTGAAATCAAAACGAACAAAAACTTCATAGATATAATAAAAAACAGAAAATACAAAACTAAAAACTATTTCAAACTATTACTAAAAACTATAATAGTATCTCAATTGTACTAAAATAACACTCATAGCAACACCAAAAAGTCATGAGTTTGATTCACATTGAATGCATGAACTGATAAAATACCTTGAATGCAATGTACTACAAATGCAAATTCACTTTGAATAAAAGTGTCTGACAAATGTGTCTTTGTTTTAATGTCTGCAGGGACTGTGTGGCATGTCATCTAGAAGCTGGTACTCCTGATACCAATAGCTGTGCTGAAAAATGTTTGAATGCTACAGTATCTCGCCTTGATGGCACTCATGAGCTGCGTTGCACATACAAAGCTACCATGACATATGATGTGAAACTTGGTGATGACGGCAAAATTGTGCTTCAATATGCAGACCTGCCTCGTATGTGTTACAATCTACTTTAAGTTCATTTGACAAGACTGTAAAAGAAGCACACTCTTAAACTCATGTATGACACAGAATTGATGTAACTGTGAATGTTAAATGTTTGTTCTTTTTTTCTCTGTAGGTTCTGTTGATAAGACTACACTTATAATTGGCATCTCTGTGTCAAGCATAATTTTTATTGGTATTATAATAATCATTATTTACCGTGGCCTGCTGGAGCTGTACGACATTAGAGAATATCAGAACTTTGTCAAAGCGCAGAAACAGACCGAATGGAAAGAGGTGATGTACACGCAAAGACACTCTGTATTATTAAGCACTTAAACACCATTAGCATTGTAGGCTTTAAATGTAGAGCAAATTATATCCTGTGTAAACAACATATTGTTTGTTTCAGTGTGAAATTAAATAATTTACAGAATGACCATGTAACAATCAAATGTCTATTTGTTCTGTACAGGTCGAGAATCCTCTTTTCAAAGGTGCCACAACAACGGTGTATAACCCTTTGCATGTCAAAGACGAAAACTAAAAGGAACATTCTGAAGCAGATTTAATTTAAAGAGAGAGAGGGTCTCTGGGAGTTTGCTATTGTAATATCTTGTTTTTGCATTTTTTATTGTACATCTTAAATTGTACCAATGTCATTAAAATTTACATCCTAAGCTAGCAATAAAAAAATTAAATACAGGATTACATGATTGTTGTAAATATTGTGTTGTATTTTATGCATATTAATATATGAACACAAAGCCTTCTTTCTCCTAAAAAGGTTGATAAACTGAACAACTCTACCTAAGAGATTTGGAGAGTGTCCTTTTATAAGTAAAATAAAGTGTGTTTAAAATTATTAGATTTTTTTTTTTGTGAATTTTTAAGCAGCTGTATTGCTAACTAAAACCTGTATGGTGTGTTTTAGTGCTTATACAGCAGGTTTACAGTTTAAATTATTATTGTTGTTTTTTAAACGGTGACTTCAAGTTATGTTAGAGGTATGACCTGAACAGCTTTATTCCAAAACCTTTAATAATGTAATTGTTTTGCTTTTGCTTCAATAATAAAAGTGTCATTCATAATTTCAAAAAATGTTTTATTCTTTCATCGTTTAATTTTAGTGAAATTAGCAGGTCACATTCTGTTTTTTAAATTCATCACAACGGCTCTGATCACGGCTCGAACTCTAAAAACTACAGTACCCATAGTAAATTAGCTCCACTTCCGGGACGTCTGCAGTTTCCCGATAGGCTTTGCGGTATTTTAAACAAGTGCGGTATTTTAAACTCTGCGTTGCGCTGCTGTCATCCAAATAACGGCGAAGTGTGAGTGGAAATAATAACTAATTTTATCTTTATTTAACCACATTAATTATATAAATACATGAACGCAATTCACAACACTAAAACAGTATCGCTGTTCTTCCATAATTGACCGTTTAGCATGGTGGTGGCAGGCTAACAGGTTTGTTTGATTTGTTTACACGGATTGTGGGTTAACGCTGACCTAAGGTAGCTAGCTAGCTAACATGTTAGTTTACTTAAATGTCAAAGTGTACAAGACAGCATAGTTGATGATCATGGAACATACTTTTAATACAGTAACGTTAATTCAAAGTAGATTGTCATCCAGAACTTATCTTTTCAAACTTGTATTAACGTTACATAATTGCGTATATTTGTGTGTATGTATATGTCATGTCACTAAATCTAATATCTATTTGTTTTACAGTCACAACAGTGATAATGAAGAGCTTGAGAACAGAGGAGTACGTCCAGCAGTTATCTTGTGTAAAGGACACTGTAGTTCTTCACGACGAGCTGATGGTAAAAATGGATTGCTATGTACATGTGAGATTGGGAACAGTTTCCAGTAAGCTAAAGACTGGGTTTATTTTCTTATTTTCTTTTGTTGCAGAAACATGTAGATGATGGCTTTGGTCCATATGGTCGCACAGTGTGCGATCGTATCATCCGGGCTTGCAACCAGCGGCTGGGCAGTGGGACTCTGGACCCTGTCCATCAGGAGAAGATAGTGGAGTTGGTGGAACTGGCAGTCCAAGGATTTGAATCGCTTGAGGAGTCAGGGATGCAGAGCAACCCATTTTATCTTGAAAAGATAGTGTTCCACATCCTACAGAAAGTCACCAGTCTTGGAGCTCACGGCCCTGCTTGTCGATTGGGCCAACTTATGTACAGAAGACTAAAGTGTTTGTCTGCAGAGGTACAGTGTGCTTGATGACAGTTTTCCCAAGGTTATGACCAGTGTCATTTATATTCCATTATAAATTTTATTATTTTGAATGAGCTTTTTTAAATATATTTTCTTTTTGTTTTTTCTTTTAATTTTTTTAAACAGTTTTGTTTTGGTAATATTTTTATTTTCAATATTACTATTTAGGTTTCACTTTATTTTCTTTAAATTTTAGTTCAGTTTTACTGTTGTATTTATTTCAAGCTACGGTAATTTTAGTGTGTCAGTGTGAAATTATTTTAGTTATTTGGCAAGGCAAATTTCAAGACAACACTTCTTATTTTCTTTGTAATTTTCATCCAGTATTTATAGTTTATTTTATTTCAGCTTTTTTAATTAATAAAAATGTTTCTGATATTTTAGTTTTAGTTAATGATAAAAAATGTCAAAGTGTATAGCTGATGATCATGAAATATACTTTTAATTCAGTAACGTTAACCTAGAGTTGATAAATAGTCATTCAACCCTTGTATTTTCAAACTTGTGTGACATAATTGTGTACTTTCCTTCTATATGTTTCAATTTATTTAAAATTTTAGTACAATTTTAGTTAATTGTTTATTTCGAGCCAATTTTTTAAAAAAAACAAACAAATTTACTAAATTTCAAGTCATCTTTTTTTATTTTCTTTGTAATTTTCATCCAATGTTTATAGTTTATTTTATTTCAGCTTTTAATAACAAAAATGTTTCTAATATTGTAGTTTTAGTTGACGATAAAAGCTTCAAAACATTTAAAAATTGTGTTTTTTTCCAGCCTTGATCAAAAATTGTGGGAACCTTGGAGACAGTTTGATTTCTTCTGAATGTAATAAAATGTGTCCATATGTCAAGGTGCTTTCTGTAGACCTCATATATTTGTTTTTTGTCAACAGACGGATGACTTCCATGTTCTGGTGCGGAATTGCTTCGCAGTGCTGTGGAAGAGTCTCCTGTCCAACAGAGTGAGTGGTTCCACCCTCCTTCCACGGGACAGACTTCACTGTCAGCTTCAAGCTTTAACTTTCAAACTCCTAGAACAGGGGTCCAGCTCAGCCTCTTTTCCATCTAAAGTTCCTCTGTTCGTAGAAGAAGCAGTAGTGGAATATGAACGATCTTGTGGTGGTTTTACTCATGATGATGTGAGTTTTCTGTCCTCTGAATTACGAGAACTGTTCTTCAGCCCTTTAATCAATCCGCAGGACTCTGCACTGACATGTCTCTTGCTAGCAGTGCGGTGTGAGGTGGTGTTTAAGGTTTGTAAACTGCTCTGCAAGAGTCGATTTTCAGCCGAGGCTGTTGGACTGTTACATGGTGCTCTGGAGGGTGTTGATGGTCCCGTGGGTCTGTGTTCGGCTTTGAGCCTTGCAGATCATGCAGTGCAGCTGCAGAGTACGTTAAGCTTGGGAGGTGAAAGCAGTAAGGCTTTCACTGAATGTGCACGTTCCCTCAGGGGGCTGCCCCGTTCCATGTCGGCCGCAGAGTCTCATGCCGTATTAGAGGCTTGTCAGTTGGTTGTTTGGGCAATGGAAGCTGGTCAGTGTAAAGGGATGGACGTAACTACATTGCTGGCTTGCTTTTCATTTTTGGAAGAATATCAGGAACTTCTGCTCACACAGCAAAAAGTAAGATTATATAATAATTAGCTGGTACTCATTAATGTTTGGAATATTAATTTTTTTTAAAGGCTTTTGTTTGTGTTCCAGGACTCATTTTCACAGCAGGTGCAGTACTCGCTTTGTTACAGTTTTTACCAGGGCTTCATTAGCATGTACGATAGCCTTCATGCATCTCAGGTAATATGCTAAACTGTCTTGAGACCATTATGATCGGCTAAATGTTTCACATTCATATTCTTCATTCAACTTTTACGTCCAAAGGTGTCTGCGGGCGATGCTTTGGACAGAGTGCTATTGTACTGCCAGGCGACTGCAGGACGGATGCTTGCTGAACTGAGGACACTCAACAATGACAATTTCTTACTTAAAGCAGGTACGTCTGCATGCTGAAATCTTATTGGATGAGCTGTGTTGTAGATTGTGTTGTAGCCATTGTAGATACCTTTCAAAAGTGTAGGGTTTGTCAGATTTATTTAAAATGTTTTTGAATGAAGTCTCATGCTCACCAAGGTTGCATTAATTTGATCAAATACAGAAAAACTACAGTCTGAATATGATTACAATTTTAAAATAACTCTTTTCTATTTCCGTATATTTTAAAATGTAATTTATTCCTATGATAGTAAAGCATCCTTACACCAGTGTCACATGATCCTTCTGAAATTATTCTAATATATGCAAGAAACATTTCTTGTCAGATGAAAACACTTTTTTTTAAAGAATCTTTGATTAATAGAAAGTTTACAAGAACAGCATTTATCTGAAAGACATTTTTGTAATATAAAAGTTTTTGTTACTTTTGATAATTTTTTTGTGTACTTGCTGAATCAAAATATTAATTTCTTAAAAAAATAAAAATAAAAAACTTACAGACTCCAAAGTTGTAAACAGTAGTGAGCGCACGTAAATTGAATTCTATATTAATTTGTCTTTGTTTTTATCTTGTTTTTTTCCTTCTAGTGTGTGCGATGAATAATGTGGTGTATGAGCTGTTTAACAGGAAGGTGTATGAGGGAGCCTTTGGTTTGGCTGTGATTGTGTGTCAGGAGCTATGTAAGGACTGCCCACCCTCCCTTCCTGTGGATAGGGTAAGAACTGCAGCTTCCTCTGGTCATTTGTTAACTTTGTTTGTGATTAACAGCAAATAAAAATGAGCAATATAAAATTGACATTTTGTGACACATTTGGCCCTTGAAGTCTGGTACCTTATGTGTGTATGGTCTGCTTGATTGTGAATATTTTCAAGCTGTACATTTAGTTAAATGTGCAAATGTCAGTATAAGCCTCTCAACTGTAGATGTATTATGTGGATGTTTCAGGTCAACCGCTGTTTCATGCTGACAGTGCAGTGTAGCCGGCGTGGGGGTCAGCTGGAGCGGGCTCTAGACTGGATTGTGCGCTGGATTCGGGTTTTGGGCACACAGATTTTGGATCATTTTGCAGAACCTGTCTCATTGTGGGTCAAAACCAAGTGTGATGCTGCCCGAGCAGGAGAGGACGACACACGTCTAAGGTATCTTAAACTAAGCCAATTGAAAAGGGTTTTTGATGTACTAATGTTTAAGTGTGATTGAATGTGCTGATAAGGGGCTTTTTTGCTCAGGACTCTGAGGGATGGGTTGGGAGAAGCAATAACGGATGAGGAGGTGATGATGTGTTTGTTAGAAGAGGAATTGCGTTTGTATAAAGAGCAGACTGGAGACACAGCCCAGGAGCGCTACAACACACTCTGTGACCTCTTGGATATCTGCCATGAAGAAACCCCTCACACACTGAGACGGGCAACATATCTGTGTGAGATGGCACAGGTTGTGTGCTATCAGGACTTCAGCCAACAGACTGACTGGTGGGTAAACATGACCACAGGACCATATATGTTTTAAAGACTTTTTCTGCTTTTCTCTTATTTGAATCAGAGACAAAAAAAACCCAAAAACATATAAAGCACTTAAGATCTTTTTGATCTTGGTAATCAGCTCAGCAGTTGACTTCACCCATGAGGCTTTGAGGTTGCTGGATTCAGAGCCAGAGACGGCAGAGAATGCTGATAGGCTGATGGATGAGAAGGCACACGCCTCCCTGTGGCTCTACATCTGCACTCTTGAGACCAACCTGCAGGAGGTCAGTAGAATCTGCATATTCTATTTTCAAAGCAAAATGTTCAAAAAGATTTAACAATTTTACTGACCCCAAACTTTTGAACTGTAATGTACATACTGTAAAAAAGTCAATTTCGTTTGGCATGTCACAGGCTGTGGACACAGAGAAGCGATTGCGTGCAGTGCAGGAGGAGAATAAAACAGAGATGAATATGGATCCTGTTCCCACTAATGATCTGGAGTATGAAGACAAACAGAAATCACAAGAAAGCCAGTTAGTCTATGATGGACTACGCTTCAATCTACTAGCTCAAAGCAGTAAATCATACACTCAAATGCAGACACCAGAAGAGATTTGAGAAGCACTGCTTTATGGGATAATCTAATGCAGTTGAATCGTGTGTTTCAGAGCTGAGTAAGCCTTTGGACAGATGTTTGTCTCTGTGGCGGAGTCTGCTCAAGGGGACTGTGCCTGCAGTTAGAGACCCTAAACTCTCTGCTTCTTCCATGACATTGATGGCTGCCCTCTACAGTCTTATGGGCAAAGTAAGACTACACTCCTACATCTCTCTGTAACATCAGTTTACTCAAACTCATAACCAAGAGAAAAGTATTTGAGACTCATGTTGAATAATGATTGTCTCTGTTAGCACCTGCAAGCTCTGGAGGGATATCAGCTCGCTGCTGCCCTTTTCCGTAGCCTTGGCGATGTCCAGAATAGTGCAAATGCCTTTTGCCAGTCTGCCAGGATTTTGCTGTATCTGGGCTCTCCTCAGCTTGCACAGGTGAATGAATTGTTTGCAGTGTACCTCTGTGCTCTTAACATGTTATTTACACCAGAACATTATCTGTATGTTTCAGGTGGAGTTAGAAAAAGCAGAACAGAGTTTAACCTCTGTCCCGAGCTCCGAGGGCACATCTGTTATATCCATGCTTGCTATGCTGCAGAAAGCACAGATACACTATGCATTAGGACAGGTAATGCTTGTTCATATAACCTTTTATGGACTATTTAGTCAATTTAATTCAGGAGTAGACTCTTGTCATTTATACTCTATTTGTATACTTGCTCAAATAAGCACTGGTTTCTCTCTCTCTCTCTCAGGTGGAGCGTGGTGTGTGCTGCCTGATGGAGGTGATAAAGGAGTCTGCTCAGCATCATTCTAAGAGCTGGTACCTGCTTAGGGCACGAGCACTGCAGACAGCTAGTGAATACTTGAGTCTGGACACACAGACTTTGGACTCACAGCTTCGTCAGAGCATCACTCAGCATGGTTAGCTCTGATATAATTTACACATTACACATTTAGGTACCACAAACAAAACGGTTATATATCATGTGTAAGCTTGCACATCATCTTGCATGAGCTTTCATTAGAGCTAGGAAAAAAAGTTGCTTGGTTTTAAAAAAATGAACTATAACATTTTCTTATTTCTCGAATTAATTTATATTCATGTTGGACTTTGTTGGGGTCAAAAAAATGTTTGTTTTGAAAGATGCCTGTCTTGCTCATCACAGCTGCATTTATTTGACTAAAAATACAGTAAAAACAATAATATTGCAATTTAATATAGCTTTTCATGAAATATTTTGAAAAGTGTCACCATGGCTGTATTTATTTGATTATAAATATTAAAAAAACTGTACCACCATGAAATTATTACAATATATCATTACATTATTACAATTATTATAATGTTTATATTTTAAAGTACAGTTTATTATTGTGATGACAATCTGAATTTGCAGCAGCCATTACTCCAGTCTTCAGCTGTCATACATTTTTTTATGATTCTTTGATGAATAGAATGTTTAAAAGAACTGCCATTCATTTGAAACCGAAATCTTTTATAATGTGTTCTTGCTGCATAAATGTTGCTAAAAAATTACTTATCCCAAATCTTTGAATGGTAGTGAATGTGTTTTTGAACAACTTAATAAATATGGATATATGCGGGAGTAAATTTATGGAATTGTGTGTGTTGTAGGCCTGAAGACTCCAGACACTGCTCAGTATGAAGGGTTAAAGCTTTTGTGCAGCCTGGTGATGATGTTGCTGGGCAATGGGTTTTACGGAGCCCCTGGACCAAACACAGACACATGCTTTGTAGATCAAGGTACAACAAGCTGTAACTATTTCCAAACAGATTTGTCTGCCTAAAAATTACTCTTGGTTATTTTCAACTTGGTGTGTTTTCTCTCTGTAGGAGACAGTGTTGTATTTAAGTGGCTGTTGCTGAGTGAGGTGCTAGTGTGCTCCGAAAGGATGGTGATCGTGAGGAGCAGCAGTGGGGCTGTTCATGAAGCTAAAGCTCAGTGTCTAGAGGCTCTCAAACTTGCCACCAAACTGCAGACACTCAGCCAGTGAGTACATACTCCATATCTGTGAATGTGAGAGGCAGAATGTGTGTGACAGGTCAGATCCAAATGTGTGTTTCTGACATTGAGGGGCAACAACACAAACCAACTAATGCTAACAAACAAATTGTTTGTGCATTTGTAATCGCATGTTAATTTGTTTTCTAGCTGCGCTGAGCTGTTGGTGTTGAAAGCAGAACTGGAGTTGATGAAGGGTGCGAATGAAGCTAGTAGTTTGGACCTGGAGCAAGTTAGAAACTTACTTGATCTCTGCACAGGTAAAGATGTAATCAGAGACATTCAAATTTTTCTCTGTGAAAGGTCCACACAGAATCACCAAGACAAGCTCACTAGAAACCACTCCACCATTATTTGTATTTTTATATGCAAGGTGGAACAGAAAGGTGTTTAGAAGCATTATTTTAGGGTTATGTATATGTATATGATATGCGTTTTATTGGGTGATTAAAAAAAAAAAATTGTTTTAATTTATTTTGTAAAAATAAGTTCTTTATAAATAATAGAAATGTATTTAGACTTCTAGGCAGTAATTTTAAAAACAAAGTATTTATTATATTTTCATCTCCCCTGCTTATAGATTTTGGCCAGGGACGGCAACGGAAATCCGAGTTTAAAATAAAACCACGCAAAGGTCGGCCAGCTGCCCCTTCTTCCTCTGGTCACACCCCAGAGGAAGATGATGACCTGAGTGGAATCCTCAGCTCTCGCGCCCTTCTCAAGGAGCCTGTGGAGACCATGTCTCGATTAGGAAGCCAAGGAGCATCCCCCCCTCTGAAGCCCAAACGCCAGCATGTACTTTCGTGTCTGACCCACGCAGACACCTGCACCTGTCCCTGCTGCAGTGAGCTCAGTGTGGCTCGAGTCAGTATCCACTGGTCACTATTGCAGGCAGACCTCCAGACAGACCCTGAGCGTTCTCGCCGACTACGCCAATATGCCAGGAAACGCTGCCATAGTGTTGCAGCTAAGCTTCAAAACAGTTTGGCAGCACTTATGTTCTCTAAAAAGTCAACTGGACTATGTCCGTCCCTGCTACAGGTGGAACAAGGCAAAGTGCATTTGGGCGCTGTGCTTCAGCTCCTTAGAACAGGAGACAAAGAGAAGGCTACAGTCCTGTGGGAGGAAATAGAGGCAGGATTGGAGGCAGTGACACCCAAAGAGACATTGACACCAGAGCTTGGGCCCATCAGAGCTGCTCTGCTGGGGGCTAAAGCTGTGACCTGCTGTTTGGCATTGGCCATGAAGAAACAGTGTGCCCCTGAAGAACTGTTTTCTTCTGTATGGTGTTGGAATCCACTGAAGAATAAACCACAATTAAAACTCAAAACTGAAGCAAAGCATCGATCCAAGAGCCCAGTTTCTGACACAACTCCTCCAGAGACAGGTGCTAAATGCCACCCTGACACGAAGAGTGCATCTGCAGAACGGGAAAGCAGAAAAAGCAAAGAGTCCTCTGTAGTTCCTAAGAAACCTAAGGACTTGGTGCCCAAAATTACCTTCACAAAGTCTTCCATGGTTTTCAAAACGCCCAAAGCAACAAGGACATGTCGGCCCAAATCTGTCTCCACTTCCTCTGGCATTGGTGACTTAAGAGCCTTTGATTTCACTAATGAGGTCCCGGAAATTTCTGTCAACTTTACACCCTCATTACACCCATCTGCCAGCCATCGTGGGATTGCGAAGTCAAAAACTGGCTCAAAGGGGTCATTCGAAGTTTACAAAGATTCTTCTCCTGCAGAGGAGAAACCTGTGATTGTGCCAGCTGCGCCTAAACGAACCAAGCGCTCTCGCTTCAAGGTTTGTTTGGCCCAGTGGTTCCAGAAACATTTTTAGAAGATATTTTCATATCATAAATGATTAGTGAATTAATTACATCTGCTCTCTCTCTCTTAGGTCGAGTTCAGTGATGAAAGTGAGACTGAAGCTGCACCTCCTGCTGTAGTGGAAAAGTCAGAAAAAAAGAGGAATGCCTCCAACTCCAAAACATCTCGCACCCTGAAACCAGCCCTGAACTCCATTCCTAGTGACGCCAAAGCTGTGAACCCAACTGTAGAACCAGAACCTCCCCGACGCACACGGGCCACTAAGAAAAGCACAGCCATCTCCTCTACCAGCTGCCTCTCTTCTGAGGAAGAAACTGGCTTATCCTCCCAGACACACACAAGCAGAGGACGACCAAAAAAGATTCAAAGTTCAGAGGCCATAGTGGAACCTGAGAGGATGAGGATGATTAAAGAGGATAGGGAGATTCTTTTGGATATCAGCCTGGAGGAGCTCAGAGGGTCTGACACAGAGAAAAGTGACACAGGTGTGTTTGTAGAACAAAACTGATATAATTTTATTGCTCATTTGACTTATTTTAATTTGGCTAAATTGTGTGTGTATATGTGGTTCAAGGCAGCCCAGATGCTGATTGTGAGGTCTTGAGGAGAGATCTGGCTGCAGATGTTGGACGAGAGTGTTTCGGTGAGCTTAGAAGAAATGGATCTCACACAACCCTACCACATGCATCTACACCCCTAGGTAAATACAGTGTGCACTACTTTTTAAAAGTTAGGGGTCAGTAAAAAGAATATTGAATACTTTCATTCAGCAAGGATGCATTAAATTGGTCAAGAGTGACAATAAAGACATGATGTTACAAAAGATATCTATTTTAAGTAAATGCTGTTCTTTTGAACCTTGTAATCAACAAAGAATGCTGAAAAAATGGTTTTCACAAAAATATTAAGCAGCACTATTGTAATTTTTTACAATTATTTTACTTTTTATTATATTTACTGTATTTCTGATCACATAAATGCAGCCTTTGTGAGCATAAGCAAAAATGTAAAAAAACTGAATGGGTGTTAGGGTGTCTGTAAAAAATGAAAATTTAGTTTTTAGGTTCTTGCTATTTAGGGCTGTCAAAGTTGAGTGTCTTGATTACTATATAAATGTATTTGTTTTTTATTAATATTTAGCTGACCTGTCAGTAGAGGCATTCCAGTCGTACCTGCGTTCCTCGTGGCTCCTCCTCCACCATTTCCCACCTCCCTCTCTTTTTCCCCACGTCTGCTCACTGCTCGCTCAGTCACTCGGCCAGACGGATCCTGTCACTACTGCAATGCTACATGCTCAGTCGCTGGGTGTGTCCACTCGCCACCACATGACCCGCCATGTGGTTAGCCAGTTCAGGTATGTCAGTTAGCATGAAATGCAGACATTTTGACAGGAAAATAGTCATTTACCGAGGAATAGAACCTCTTCTCTCTGTCTATCTCTGTAGGAAGCTAAAGAAATCGTGTAATGATGTAGCAGAAGGTCTTGGGGCTCTGAGTCTGGAGGAAACGTCTGGGGCAACACAGTCTCAGAAACTCTCAGCACTGGAGCAGATCTTTTCCTTCACCTCCTTACACCCAACACAGTTCCCACAGACACACTGTCAGCAGTTCACGCAGCAGCTGAAAGATCTGCCAGCAGGTAACAGCTGTGCTGAAAGCACTGTCTGTGTCAAATATGCCAGTGCAATAAAACATTTGCAAAATAGTATCATGGTGGTAAGAAAATGTAAGGTAATATTTGGCCCTGTTGTATGAATGATACAGAATGATTTAATTTTGATTTAAATAGTGACGGTTGAAGGAAATTATATTACTCTGCAAGCACTCTTGAAAAAACTCTGAATCCTTATTTGTTTTTATCTAAGGCAAATTTTAAAAACCTGATAGTTCACCATTTATACAGATTTTTAAATTGCTCTCTTATACTCTCTCAGCTTGTTACTTACCATAAAAATAGCTAAAGAACTGGTGTGGGTTTAAAACACCAAACAACCAACCATTTAAATTTGATGTATTTTTACTCTAGGAATAACAGTGTGCATGCTGTCGCTCACGGGCGTGTATCCCGATGAAATTGGCAGCACTATTCTTTTGACTCGACTGGAGCGTGGCTCTACCCCAATCACGGTTCGAATCCCTACTGCAGACAGAAAGGTACAGATATATTTGTGTGCTGATGTTTTCACTACTTTGGTTTATTACCTAATGCAACAGATTTAAAACATTAAGATCATCTTTTCACATTGGGGGATGTTTGCACAACCAATTTGCCTTTATTTTTAGCACTCTGTTGCTGTGCTGTTGGAAGAAATGGATGGAGTGTTGAAGGGGCAAAAGGAAGTGAGCACAGTTGCTGAGAAATCACAGTGGTGGGAAGGAAGAAAGGCTTTGGATGCTCGTGTGGAGGTGAGACACTATCTTTGACAATTAGAAAATGATTCATGTAGAAGAAAGGATGTTGTATACTCAGTGTGAGGCTGTCTTTATTTGTCCATCAGAAAATGTTAAAAGAGATGGAAGAGGCTTTAGGGGTGTGGCGAACTCTACTCCTGCCTTTGACCTCTGACCCTGAGCTTGAAGTTCAAGTGAAGTGCTTCCAAAAGGCACTGAAAGGAACAAAGATCACGCAGGATATTCTTAAGGTATGTGGCATCTCTTTGCACCTGTATTAGTTTGATCATCACACATTCCCACCTGTAACACTTTCTCAATACTTCTTTTTCTCTGAAGGTGATTCTCTCAGCATCTCCACTCCTGTCCCTGCCAGACATGCAGTGCCTTGTGGAGGGGATGGGTCAGCAGGACAAGGACTTCCTGAGGCTTCTGCATGGTGGTGTGACTGAACTGAGAGGAAGGGAGGAGCCAAAGGGACATACAGTTCTCATCTTAGACAAAGTACACGTCATTATTCTGCATGGCAATTAAATGATTTGAGCCGAGTCCATATACTGAACATTTTGTGTTTCTACAGTTCTTGCAGAGGTTGCCTTGGGAGAACATCACTTGTCTGAAGTCTCTTTCTGTCACTCGCATGCCCTCATTACATGCAGTGCTTGGACACAGTCATCTGAAAGAGGTGTATGCCCTACTCAGTA
>JAUZSZ010000091.1:21335729-21345734 GCA_034780575.1 Labeobarbus marequensis | reverse complement strand
GCTGCTCTCAGTGTACTTGGCCACCAGGAGGGAACAGGAATCATCCTCAGCTACTTGACCGCAGGATGGTAAAGTACCCATCCATGTACGAACATATTGTGTGTTATGAACTGCTTTATCATTAAATATGGTTCTTTGTCTCTTCACCAGCCCGTTAGTGCTCGGTAACCTGTGGGACGTGACGGATCGTGATTTAGATCGTTTCACGTCAGCTCTGCTCCAATCCTGGCTCTCTGCTGGTTCTGGCTCCTCCCTTCTTCAGCATTTAGCCCAATCTCGTAACGCCACACATTTAAAACATATAATTGGTGCTGCACCCATTGCATATGGTTTGCCTGTATATATTCACTAGCCCAGATTTTAAAATTCACAGCTAATATAGTGATTTTTTTTTTTTTAATGTGTAAATGCAACTGCAGATATAACCAATCTCAGGGCTTGTTTACAATAAAAGCTCTGCCTATGTGAAAATGAATCTAGAAGATCTAGGACTAAATCTAACCTGTGCCTATGCCATAAGCTCAAAGTGTTTGCCATTTTAAAGTCCTCATTTGAATTCTGCCATATTGTTGCGTGGTTGCAGTTGATAATTTAGTTACCTCAAGATGTTTTACTTAAGTATTTTAAGTCCCATTTGTTTTTGATGTATAAGTTCGTTCTTGTACATTTTTATTTCCTGTTTTTTAAGCTATATCAAATGCTAAACTGCTTTAAAATAAAGTGAATTTATAGCATGTTTTTGAGAGTGGTGGTTATTTTTGAACTTGATATGGTGTAGTAGACATGAAGGAACTACATTTAAGAATTAAAGAGTACAAATAGGGGAAAACAGCATGAAGAGGGCAAGTGTTAGAGATAATAGATAAACTGACAGGCTGTTCCAGCAACAAGGACCATGAACAGCCTGTTTCTTCAGAATGTCAAGCGCTCCAGTTTCAGAGGACATGGGGGATTTAAATTTCTCACATGCCTCAGATGTTTCTCTGATATGCAGGAGCAGGCCCAGTGATGGGTGTGAGAAAAGAAATGTGTTAATTGGACAATTAATTAGATTTTGAAACTAGTTTATGTTTTTAAATTATTAACCTTGGTTTCTTTGATTCACCTCTCATAACATGTTGGGAATCCATAAATAAGTGTATTTAAAATCCACATTAGTTTTGTTGTACAATCTTAAAATTAAAAATTTTGTAAAATTTTGGCAATATACTATGTCCTGAAAGGAACTTTGATAGGTGTAAAATACTTGATTCATTGCATGGTGTTACAGGGTGAATCCAGTCTTTTAACTGACATTATTAAAGACAAAAAGCCATCAAGAATATATGTGAGCTTTACAGAGTATTTGAATGATTATTTTTTTCTGCCTTTGTTTTTAAAATACGGTTGAATGATGTTTATTGAAATACAAAACCGTTGCTAAAAGTCCTTGCAGTTGTGTCCGGTTGACCCGGAAGCTTATTCTATTGTCAACATGGCGGTGAATCTAACTGAATTGTCTCTTCCACAATTAGAAGGTCTGAAAACTCAGCTTGATCAGGTAAATTGTGTTATAAATATAAGTATTGCCTCATTTCATTTTGTATGGCAATATGCGCTGATTTAATCAGTCCGTGGTTTAGTGAAGTGCTCGAAGCGGCTGTCATGCTGTCTGTACGCGTGCTGCTGGTTGTGCTCAGTAATTCACCATTAAAGCGCTACTTCAGACAAATTTCAATATTCTGTCATTACATACAAACATACTTGTTCTTATAAATCCGTATGATTTCCACGAAACCCAAACTAAGATGCAGAATGACAGCCACCATTCATTTGCATAGAATGAAAAGAAACTGAATGGTGACTGTCAGTCAGTTGTATCATAACATTCTGCCTTACCTTAAGTAAATTATGACAGAATTAAAATGTCTGGCTGAACTTTTCCTTTAAACATTTTTAACGAGTATATAATGATCAAAATTATTTCTTCGTGTATTTTTAGTATAAAGACAGACTTTTTTTTTTTTTTTTTGCTAGGATGGGACAAATTTGCACAGAATAAACGTTTTTTCATTTTTTTTTCTAGTAAACTGCATTTTTTCGAAGCCATGTTAACAAACAAACTGACACGAATTTGTTTTCTAGGAAACAGAGTTCCTGTCATCATCCATAGCTCAGTTGAAAGTCGTCCAAACTAAATATGTGGAGGCCAAAGACAGTTTGAATGTACTTAACAAAAGCAATGAGGGTGAGTATTACTGCTATACTTTATATGATGCTTCTTTAAAATAAATTGATTTATTCCACTGTTACATCTTCCACAAAATCTAGTCTGTTCACTGAATTCATTTAACTTTTTTTCCCCTCAGGAAAAGAACTACTTGTCCCACTCACCAGTTCTGTATCCTTTCAACAGCTCAGCTGAGTGATGATTGATTAATGTTGTCTCAGAAAGTATCAGTCCATCATCAGAAAGTCAGGACAGTTTGGTGTTTATGTAATTCTTTTGTATTAATCTCAGATAAGATATTCCCTTAACTGCTTATTGCAGATGTATGTGCCTGGAAAACTGAATGATGTGAATCATGTCTTAGTGGATGTTGGAACAGGTTATTTTGTGGAGAAGGTGAGCCAAGATTTTGCCCATCTGTATAATAGTTTGAAAACATTACCAAATAAATCTCACTATTTTTTTTTTGTCTTTTTAGAATGTAGAGGATGGCAAAGAGTTCTTTAAGCGCAAAATCGACTTCCTTACGAAACAAATTGAGAAAATTCAGCCTGCCCTTCAAGAAAAACATGCTATGAAACAAGGTGATTTCACTTACATGTATTTATTTATTTGTTTACAAAACCCCTGCACAAATCGTAAATGCATTAAATAAGAGTTTCCTCTGCCTCCAACAGCTGTCGTGGAAGTCATGAATATGAAGCTTCAGCAGCTGCACAGTCAACAAGCATCACAGTCTGGCACCACTAAAGCCTAAAACGGTTCCAAAAGGCATGGCAGAAAATTCTGGGGAGATCCTGAGTGTTTACCTTTCAGCTGGATCCATTCTGAACCCTTGAAATGGAGAACCACTGTTCTGATGTCAAAATGTTCACGTCTCCTTGGGGGGAGAAGGACGTCCAGCACTTTGCCTGCATCAAACAACTAATCAATTTTTCTGTTCCATATTTTCACTCTCATGTTTAGTGAACAAATGAAGCATCGGGCACAGCCTGGCTGTATCCACAAAGCCTCCCAGCACTGGGATTAATGTCTTTGGAGGAGATTTACTTTGTGGCACAACATGGCTTTGTGGCAAACATTTGCTGTGGATTTTGTTTTATACATCAAATATTTTGAATGCAAATATTTACATCTGAAATCGGCTTAAGAAAAAGTTCTTGCTTTTCTAAAAGCGAATTTACAGAAATGCACAAGTATCTGCATTTGATTACTAGTATTTTCATGTGTCAAAACATTAAAAGAAATAGCCTGATTTGTTGTCCCAAGCAGATGAGTTACTAGTCTGTTACAGAGAGCAGAAATCTTATGACTACTGTAAAATGTTTATGTACAATTTTCCACCCATGCTGAAAAAATTAAAACCTGACATTTAAAACCTGACACTACATCATTTGTTACATTTATGTAAATTTACTTATTCTGTGTAGACCTCTGAAGACAATTATCTAGACTTATGATGTGTGTGTGTGTGTGTGTGCGTGTCTCACGTACAGTACTTGTTGAAAGTTTGTAAACATTATTTTTAAATATTTTAATGAAGTCTCTTAAGCTCAACCAACGCTGCATTTAGGTGCTCAAAAATAGAATAAAACACTAATATTGTTAAATATCGCAATTTAAAATAACTTTTCTATTATAATATATTTTAAAATATAATTTTATTCCTGTGATACAAAGCTGAATTTACAGCAGCCATTACTCCAGTCTTCAATGTCACATGATCCTTCAAAAATCATCCTAATATGCTGAATTGCTGAACAGAAAGCATTACTTATTATAAATGTTGAAAACAGTTGTGCTGCTTAATATTTAGGCAGACACCATGATGTACTACCATTCAAATCTTTGGGGTATGTGTTTGTATCTCTGTGTGTTTAATAGAAATTAATTAGCACTTGCATATTATTGCTCTTTTATTGGTTTTGATTGCTTCTATTGTCCTCGTTTGAAAGTCTCTTTGGATGAAAGCATCTGTTAAATGACTAAATGTAAATGTAATGCTTTTATTCAGCAAATATGCAATCAATTGGTCAAAAGTGACAGTAAAACATATATAACATTACAAAAGATTTCATTTCAAATAAACACTCTTCTTTTGAACTTTCTATTCATCAAATAATCCTGAAAAAAGGTTCCACAAAATATTAAGTAGCAGAAACTGTTTAACATTAATAACAAGAAGAACCATGATTAATAACTAAACTCCAAATTAGCATATTGGAATGATTTCTGAAAGATTATGTGACGCTGAAAATTTAGCTTTACATCACAGGAATAAATTACATTTTAAAATATATTAAAAAAGAAAGTAGTTGTTTGAAATTGTACTATTTCATAATATCACTGTATTTTGATCAATAATAGCCTATACTTCACTAAAAACATTTAAAACTCATAATAAAGAGCATAAGCTTTGACCCATCTCAAATGGCACAAAGATAATAAAAGAGTTGTCATCAGTTTAGGTGGAGGACTGCTGTAATTACATGTGTATTATTCGCTGTGTCATGGTTCGCAGTCGCCCGGCTGCAGTTTCGCTGCGCTTCTGTCGCTATGCGGCGCAGCGCGTGTTGAGCTCTGTTGCCAGGGAAGAGCGAGCGCGATGGAGGGGGTGCTCGCATTGTCTGTCGGGACGGTGGCGGTGCGTGAATGTCTGCCGTGTGCCGTCTGTCAGAAACCCTCGCTGATGCCCATTAAGGCTTATTAGAGTATGAAGTAGACCCGTACTGGAGATAGATTCGCAAGCGTCAGTGATCCCTTTTCTTGCTTCCTTCATTCGTTGAGTTTCTGAAACGGTAAAACAAACCGACCCTAACTAGCTAGAGCAAGCGCTTGTTGCGTTCAGCCGGCGAGAGGAGGAGAGGAGTGGCGGATCGGCGAGGAGGCGCACGGCGCTTGATCGCAGAGCCAAAGGCGGCCGATGACTTCGGAGAGCAGCAGCCAGGCGCAACAGAAGGAGGAGGTCGAGCCGGGATCAGTCGCCCGAGATCAAGAGGAGAAAACCGGCGAGGACCAAGGCGGCATGGTGAGCTCAGGCCTGTGGTGCTGAATCGGCACTTAACCCTCCCCCTTAACGCGACGTTACTGTGTCATAACTTTTCGTTTATAATGCAGCACGTCCATATTTAGAACAAACGTGTTTAGACCACAGAGTGGCTGTTTATCGAAATGGTAAGCACCAGTATGTACTTGCAATATGTTGACAAACTACCTGTGTCCTTGCGCGCTAACCAGATTGACAGGTCGTTTGAGAATTAAATATCGATCCACTGAAATTGTTAGGCTTACTAACCTCGTAGTTGAATATTAGCTGGGTCTGGGTGAACGGGACCTCAGTAAGATGACATTACTAGGCAACATAAACTAAATGTATTGCCACCAAGGCTTCGTCTGCGCATAAATGACATAGCACGTGTTCATGTCCTGGTTCAGCGGAGCTCTGCTGTAACTGAGCAATGATTTCATGGCTTTAGGACGCGTGACACAAGTTAATGTTGACAACTTTTCTATTACTACGGGTTAATGTCATTTGGAAATTTATGAAACTACATCACGCCCACGTGACAGCTTGCTTTAGGCTTTAGGTTAGAATTAACTACTTTTTTAACCATGCGAACAATTTTTTTTCCCGAGTTGGTTGAGTAATAATATTGGGTATAACTGTCAAAGAAAAACATTTCCATTTAATAATCTATATTGATAAAAAGTGTTTTTTAAAATGATTAAAACCTCATTATAAATTAAATGTATTAAATTGTTATATAAAGCAATGCTGATGATATTCTTGTCTAACAGATCAAGCAGTATGAGGTGTTTTTCCATTTGAACATGGTTCAGTTTCTAGCTGTGAGACACATTTGATTACAGGTATATTATCCATTAATCAGGCACATATTGCTGTTAAAGATTTGCTTAGATTCTTGTATCATGCCTGTATGAATGACGGCAGTGATCATTTGTTGAGTATTAAAGAGGCTTAAGTGGCTTGTTCATTGGAATGAATGTTTTAACATGGTGAGGAAAGTCAGCTTTAACATAAAACCCTTCATTTTACCTATAAATGCATCATTATGATGTAATAATATTATATGCAACAAAATTAAGCAGATTGAGGTTTTGTTTCTATCCTAGATGTGCCAAGTCTGTTCTGCAGGAGTCTCTCTATCTTTAAGAATTATGCAGATATCAATATAACAATAATGAGAATCCTTTGAAAGCATATTGACTTCAAGGCCCCCATTGTCCACAACAATATTTAAAGGCCCCATGACTTTTCCAGATGATCACGATTTACGTTCTTTCTTTCTCACGCTCTCTCTGTGCCCCACTTTGTTAATTATGGCATTGAGTCTTTCTGAACTGTCACTTACCATAATGACAGCATAAAAAAGAAAGTGAATGTCAGCCTGGAGAAATGACTATTAATTATAAAGAGCAAAAAACAAACTTTGAATGGAAAGATTGTTTTGAGACTGAATATGTAGTAAGTTTGAAAGGAGATTTGAAATTTCAAGGAATGTAGGCCTGCCTAACTGTGTGATTGCTAAAGTGTTCAGAGTTGTTGTTTGTTGGGGCATTGCTAGGTGGTTGCTGAGTTGTTGCTAGGAAAGAGAGATAATTCCTAACTCAAATTTGTACAATAACCTCATTAAAGAGTCTCGTTCTCACATCACATTTCATATTGATGATAGTAAATGGATAGGATTCATGATAAGGATTAAGGATAAGGATTTTAAAAAACAACTTTACCCCGTAAAATATTTAAGAGTTTGGAAGAAACTAGAGAAATGTATATTCATAATAAAAATGCCCATTATGTTTTTTTTTACAGTTTTAGAAATTATACTTTTAAAAGTAGACTACTTTATTCTAATGTATTTGGGCGGTTTTTGAGGCGGTGCATTAAAACAAGAAATGTCTTGATTCTTAGTTGTGTTCTCATATTTTAATGCTTTTACACCCCTAATTTTAAAGTAATTTTGAGGCTACCTAATGCATTTGCTCACGCCCCCTAGTTGGCTCCAACCCTGTGCTTGAAAACCTCTGTTTTAACTTTCCTGTGTAAATTCAGAATAAAATACAATTCACTTTGGTTTCTAACAAGCTAGTGTGGATCAAGATTCCCAGAGTTACAATTCCAGCAGTAGAAAATGTCAGTTTTGGGAAACTATGAACTTTCCTAAATAATTACATAAACCTGTAAGTATTGTATGTTTAATAGTTTTGAGCAACATAGCATACTTCAATATTTTGTCTGACTATCGAAACGCTTTTCATTAGAAAGTTCTAGAAGACTTTATATGGCGATTTCCGCTTTTGTCAAGTCTCGGTTTGCTCTGCATTAGTCTTCAACAGCGAATTATTGCATTAACATCCAATCACCAGATTGTTCATGATCTGAATTGGGCGTTCCTAGTACTATTCGGTGCTTCGTGACACAGTGATATTAGACACCGTGTCATACAGCAACGCAAATTTCATCCTTGAAGTTGGTTTCATTGTTTCGGAATGTAATATTATTTGGAAACTGTTTATTTTAACTACATTCATTGATTCATTTCTTGTCAGGCCTGTACAGCATTTGTTTCAGCTGTCGCCACGTGCTCAGCGGTGATCCCGGTAGCAGAGGTTACAGTTCCGGTAACTTGAACAGAAGTTTGACAGACGTAAGGCCGCTCCAATCATACGGAGATTCGGTATGACGTATTCCAGCACGCACCAATCCCATAACGGTGGGCGGGACATATTCAAAGCGTGCTGCTGCATGTGATCACAAAAGAGGCAAAGGAAAGGCTCGCGCACGGCCAATCAGGCTCGTTAAGCGCCGTGTACGTTAGATGCTTACGCAGAGCAAAGGGGATTGATGCAGATGATGAGTGGCCGCGAAACTCTTTGGCTGTAAACGGAAAGAAGTGGAATCTGGTGCCGCGTTATTGTGAGCTAGGTTAACACGCCTAACGTTACTGGATATCTAGCGAGTGATAACGTTGGGGGAGAAGACCATGCTGTTGTTTGTGGAGGTGAGTTTAATGAGGTCGTTTAGGCGACTGCGAAGGTTCTTCACAGCTTCGGCATGGGTTCAGCTCGATGGCGCCTGCCATGAGTTCAACAAGGAGAAGAATTTGTTGTGGTTTTGTAGTGCAGTCATCATTTTTCTTCTTCTTTAACTTAAAATTAGTAGTTAGTGATAAGCAAGATTAGTTAAGCTGCTATGTTTATGCGGACGCGAACTGACCGTCGACAGCGAAAGATCCACGTGCGCGCAACAAATGCTAGCTGTTTAGCCAGCGTCTTTTATTTAACTGTTACGCAAAATACGTACAATTTATCAGTGCGGATCACTACTAAAGAGAATATTGAAGGTATCCACGAATTTCATCGCCTTTTAATTTAACCTTTAGTTCAAAAATAACTTTAACCCGTCCAAATCCAATAAAGCGCTAGTCAGGTTAACCAGACTGCGTTTCAGATGCATGTTTGTAGCTGTTCGCTCTAAACTCTCGCTCTGTTTTTATTAGAGTGGCTAATCAGATTAAATGGGTGAAAGGCCGACTATTTAAAACCTCCAGCCTGTGTGCATGGAGTGTCGCGTCGGCTGAGTAATAGAGCTTGTGAATGAACTTCATCCCTGATCGATCGCAGTAGTATAAAATATAGAGAAGTTAGAGGGAACTTTTAAACTCGTCAAGTGTGTTAATAGTTAGTGCCCATGCCTGTCCTATGGTGTTTGTTTTATTCCTTATTCCTTCACCGTGCTCTTCAGAAGTCCTTCCCCAAGGTTGTGGCTATAGTGCAATGTTTCATTTGTTGACATAAGTTCTGCTTTATGTAATTCGAATTGCGACTTTTACATTACAGCAAGGTGGAAGCGGTGTTGTAATTTGTGCCTCAGCGTGTCATGTGAAACTTTGATAGCGTCGGATCTGTTAAGTTTTGAGACCCCCCTCAGTGAAAGTGACTATTAAAAAGTAGTTTTTTAAAATCATTTTTTGAGTGAATGTTTGTAAAAACGTTGCAAAAATGCAATGCTGTGTCAAATCATTTACAATATTTTATCTGTGCATTCCTGAATGAGTTCCATTGTTACTAATAAAGAAACTTATTGACCTTTGTAGCCCACTGTTGCATTTTTGGTGCACTTGAAAATGTCTGTTATGCAAGTTGATATTGAGAGGAATGTTGCCATTTTGTTATCACTTAACATGTTGAGAATTGAGAAATTTAAGTCAGATACTTTTAAAGTTATTACCAAAGTGATTGCAGTTTTGACCGTTATCAGTGATTGTTCTCAAAGCTTGCTAGTCACAGCTGTTGAAGTAGATGCTGCTAATGTGTATTCAGAAGGCAAGTTTTTCAGGATTTTTTTTTCTTTTTTTTGTGGTTACCCTCCCACCATACTGTGAAACCGGGTGGATAACTATTTGCCTAATACACTGACGCCTAACTACATAGTTGCTTGTTCATTTAACATGAACTTTGATAAATTTGTGCTACAATAGATGGCTGTCTTATTTCCGATGCATGATAATGGGTTGTTAAATGATCAACAATTTTCTACTTAATAGTCTTATAATTCAGTTTAAATTAAACCACAGTTAAATGTTGACGTTTCTGCTGATTTTATTCTACTGTGATGTGTAAATCTAACTGTAAATATTACTACGGTATTAACCCAGAATTTATTTAACCTTGTCTTCAAGGTGACCACCAAGGGGGCCGGTCTGAATCCAAATGCTAAAGTGTGGCAGGAAGTGTCTGCACCAACCACCCAGGCTCCAGAGGCAGCCACAGAG
>JAUZSZ010000091.1:21283838-21297072 GCA_034780575.1 Labeobarbus marequensis | reverse complement strand
ATATTAACACATTTGTATGAATAGTAACAGTTGTCACTATCAAAATAGTACTGTAAAATATGATGGATTTGGATACGTAACCATGCTAATGGCATGTTTTTTGGACATTGCACCCCACGTGTGGCTAAGGATGGTATGAATAATTGATTTATAGAGTATAATTCTCCCTGTCTAGGGCTATGCATTTACTTCTTATTTTACTTCTGTAAAGTGACATATTTTAAAGATATTCAGCAACAAATTTGAGTTTTTTTAAATCTATCTTTGTACAGAAATCTTAATTTTAAGTAGGCTTAATAGTTATCAAAATATCCTTACAAATAAAATCTACATAAATTTATAAAATATGTTTTGTGACATTTCTCCTGAGCCAGAACAACAACAACAACAACAAAAAACATGGTTATTATTGAGCCCTGTAAATTATGCAAATAGTTTAAAATTAATTACATAAAATATACATATGATAAAAAAGTCCTTAAAATAAAATAATAATAAATAAAAATATCCTTGCAAATAATATGTATACATTTAAAAAAAAAACCCAAAACATTTAAGAAACATTTCTCTTGGGCCAGCAGACAAAACATTATTTTTGTCAAGCCCTGTAAATTATGCAAATACTAGGTTTAAATTTAAATAAAAGTATCCTTACATATACAGTAACATCCATACATTTATAAATATGTAGCTAAAAAATCCTTAATGTTGAACGCTGTAAATTATACAAATAGGCTTAATATTAAATACAAAATATCCTTGCATATAATATGCATACTTTTAAAATATCCTTGCATATAATATGCATACATTTAAAATATGTTGCTAAAATTGCTACATTTCTATTGGGCCAGCAGACAAAACATTCATATCGTCGAGTCCTGTAAATTATACAAATAGGCTTAATATTCCATTTAAAAATATTCTTACATATACATAAAATATGTATTTAGCCAGGAATTGCAAAATTTCCCACACATTTTATAAAATTAAGTCATAACATAATATATTTGCTAAGTATATATTTATATAGTGTTAAAGTAATTACTTGTGTGCATGTATTTGTTTACAGTAACAAGACAGGAGATGAGAGACTCCACCATCATCATGTATTCATTATTTGTAATGAACGTGTGTTGTGAATGAAATAGTTTCTGTTTGTGTGTGTCTTCATGACAGAGGAAGAGGGGTGGAGATAGGAGGTTGTGACACACTCACACTCAATGAGCACCATTGGAAGCATCAGGGCTGAGCAGTCGTGATCTCTTCTTGAATTCCCAGCACATACTCAGACGCTTTTATGCACTTAAGCTGATCAAATGAGCTGTGTGTGTGTGTGTGTGTGTGTGTGTGTGTGTGTGTGTGTGTGAAAATTCTC
Organism: Labeobarbus marequensis; assembly: GCA_034780575.1. Lineage (NCBI taxonomy): Eukaryota > Metazoa > Chordata > Actinopteri > Cypriniformes > Cyprinidae > Labeobarbus > Labeobarbus marequensis. Next base: position 21,295,694 of record JAUZSZ010000091.1, on the reverse strand, counting down.
TTCCATAGCTGGTCAGCATACACTTAAACTAAAGAGGCTCGGACCAGCTGTATAATGTCTGATTGTGTGCATCTGTTCAGGTAACCTCAGTAGCTGAAGCGCCCACTGTGACTGTAGGAGGACAGGCAGGCTTTCTGAGCTGTAAAGAAAAAGAGAGAAAGAGATCGAGTGGGAGAGAGAGACCTAGGGACAAAACAGAAAGAGAGCGATTACTTTAATCTAGGTCACAGAGCATCGGGAAGCAAATACACTCATTTACCCATGATTCACAGCAAGCTTTCTGATATGTTGCGCTGTCTCTCCCACTATCTCCTCTCTGTTTTCTCCTCTTTCCCACCATGTTTGTGGTCTCCTTTAAAAAAAACTCTCTCTGGGATTCTCCAGCTAGCTCGCTCTCAAGTGCATGTTACGCAGGACATGTTAATAGTTAATATCTTTTGCAATGCTTGCGATATGGGTTCCTCGGTAACTGAATTATTCACCGGTCTGTGATGGACATCAGGCTTGAAAAAGAAGAGACTTTACACACTTTACTTCTAGTAGACTAGCATACACTTTTCTATCTGGGAGCAGAGTTTTTCCAAACTGCCAGTTTCTCTCATAACACATACATAGCTTGTTTCCACCATGGACAAAAAAATTCAAAGATAGATATGACTTTTTATCTCACAATTCTGACTTTTTTTTTTCAGAATTGTGAGATATAAACTCACAATTGCAAGTTATAATGTCAGAACTGCAGAATATAAACTTACAATCACGAGAAAAACATTTTTCATGCAATTGCATGTTCATATGCCGCAATTTTGAATTATTTCTCAGAATTCCAGTTGTGAGTTATGATTTCCAACTCTGAAGAAAAAAGTCAGCTCACAATTCTGACATTTTTTTTACAATTGCAAGTTTAAATCACGCAGTACTGACTTTGTAATTCGCAATTGCGAGTTTATATCACGCAAGTAATATAAAATCGCAATTTCCTTTTTTAATTATTTTTTTACTCAGTGGTGGAATCAGACCTCCACAGGTAATGTTTAACTAGACAGCATGTTACTGAAAATGGTATTTTTTATTAATTTGCATATTGTAATTCTGTTTCTCTGCTGTGTAAATGCATAAAAAAGTTTCAGAAGTTTGTTGCCGTATGTTCACTCAGCAATTTTAAATGTCCCTGTGCGTTTATTGTGGCTAAAATGATCTCTCCAAACATGCACAGATAATGTCTCATCTGAATAGGCTTTTGTTTTGTTGGTGTGTGTATGAATGTATTTAAGTGGGTTTTATTTAGAGTCATAGTTGCTATGGTAACAGTAGAGTTTGCCTTAAGCCGGGCTCACACTGTGCGATTTTTTTAAAGTCCTTTAGGATTGTACATGTCAGACTTTACAAACATGATGATCATGTCACACTATGGGATCTCAATTGTCATTAATGTCAGGCTGTACGACAATCAAGACGAGTTAAAAATGGGTGCGCGCAAGAAAACTTGTCCGGAGTTTTACATTATCTTCCCATACACGCCCTGCATTGCACGTGGGACCAAAATGTTGGCTATCATTGCAAGTATATGAACGGCGGCAATACCGGCGTATTTAAGAAGAATAGTGCATGCAGCACTACACACCCACATGAAAACAGCGGCGCCACCGGTGTTTGTATAGAAAAGGCAACATATCAGATGAATTCTGTGAGCGGAGGACGGGAGCGCCGGAGTTTATGGCTGACAGAATAATTCTCTAGCAATTAATTCTGCTCATAGCTTGTCTTGAAAAACAGAGACAGTTTGACATTCATCGTAGGGGTAGTCACACTGCAGGACTTTGCGCCAAATCTTCTGACACTGCCAGAATTTCGTCGGAGGTGAAATTTGATCGCAACAGCCATTAATCGGCTGTCGGTGAACATGTCAAACCAGCGATCAAAGACTACAGATTTTAGCCAAGGATTATAAGAATCTTTTAGGATTTTCAAGATTTGTCTCAGACGACCAAATCGTGGCCAAAATAGCACAGTGTGAGCCGGGCTTTAGGCTGGTCTCATTCATAACGAATAAGCCTAAAAGCAGTAAGAAGCCCATATGCCGCAAGAACAGCTAAAACATCATGACATAAAACCTTTGAACTGTATCACACACACCACACAGCATGACCTTTATTAGATGGCTGCTGGAAGGTGAAGCTTGTAATTTTTGTGTCGCAACATAATTGTATAAATAGCTGAGGACAATGTGAATGGTGCTTTCCTGCACAAATCTAGTGGGTTGTGTTGTGAGTGCTGCTAAAAATGTTGAGTGGTTTTTGGCTTGTTGTCAGGTGGTGGCTAGGTGGTTGCTTGCTGGCACAATGGTATAGTCTCTCTCTGTGTGTGTGTGTGTGTGTGTGTGTCTATATATATTATATATTTATATACAGTCATGTGAAAAAGTTAGGACACCCTATTTAATTTCATGGTTTTAAGTATCAGGAGATAATTAAAAAATAGTCTGGTCCTTGGAAAGTCTTAAAATTTTAAAATAAAGCCTCAGATGAGCAATATCACATGACATATCACACTGTGTCATTATTTGATTAATAAAAACAAAGCCAAGAGGCAAAAGCAATGTGTGAAAAAGTTAGGACGCCCTATGATTCAGTTGCCTGTAGATTCACTTTTAGCAGCAATAACTTGAAGTAATCATTTTCTGTCTCTAACATCATTCTGGAGGAATTTTGTCCCACTCTTCTTTGCAACGTTGCTCCAGTTTATTGAGGTTTGTGGGCATTTATTTGTACACAGTTCTCACCACATGATTTCAGTCAGGATGATGTCTGGAGAACCTATTGCAGAACCTTGATTCTTTCTTTTCAGCCGTTCTGTTGTAGATTTGCTGGTGTGCATGGGATCATTGTCTTGTTGCATCACCCAATCTTGACCAAGCTTTAGCTGTTGGAGGGATGGCCTCACATTTGACTCTAGAACAAATCAAACAACGTAATAATAAAAACAGTTTTTTATATAAAATGTATATTTATTTTTTTTATGTTACAGTAGTGAGACTCTGAATTCAGACTCAAATGAGAATTGAATAAATTGAGATTGAGTTTAAGTAAAATTGTCCCTAAAAATGTTGTTATTTAAAAGAAATAAAAAAATAAAAAATCATAAGGGTCCGACAATCTTTTTAGGGTTTTAAACTTTTATTTTATTTTGATTTTGGGTGATCCGGACCTCTTCATGATAAAGTTTGACAACATTTACACTTGTAGTTGCACACGGTAAAGCACACTGTAAACACAGGTCAGCTCATCCCCATATATACTTTGTTACAAAGTGAGTTAGGAAGGTTACACCTGACAAGGCATGTTCCCAGGTGTGTAAAGTGGTAATTTGAGTCTTGTTGTCACCTGCATGCACACACCCTGGTAACCTTGACTTTACTGTTTCCATGAGCAGGTTTTCAAAGTCGGTTTGTGGATCTGGTTGTATGATACAGAACGAGCCAAGAACAGATAAGAGTGAATTGAACTCCCTGTTGTGTCTTTTTCATTGTCACTCTCTGTCTGTGTTTCTCTCTGTCTCTCACAGTCTGTTTTTATATTCTCAGCAGAACAGGAAACCATGTCATAGGGTAGAAGATTTAGCACTGGAGAACATGACATCATCCAGAGGGAAAGGAAATGTGTGTGTGTGTGTGTGTGTGTGTGTGTGTGTGTGTGAGAGGAAAGACAGAATGTAGGATGTGGACAAAAAAAAGTCATTGTGAGCGCTCTGTTGTGTCATAGTGTTTCAGGGCCAGTGATGCAGCACACCAGAGGGAGGGTGGATATGAGTATCTGAAAACTTTGTAGTCAGGGAAAGTTAATGCTTTTCTAAAGAACAAGACAATTTCTCTCTCACAGTCAATTAAAAAAAGATGTTTGTCCATCTCTCTCTTTCCCTCATACACACATATTCCTGCTCCACATCCAACTTTCCCACAGTCCCAGCAGCTGGTGTGCATGTCTGTCGTACAGAAAGCCACCGAGGGATTAGATGGTTCTGTCTCTATTGTAATTACCTTTACAGAAAATGCATAATGTGAAACCATTAACACCAACAAGTTTTTTGTGTTGTTTTGTTTTTGCAACATCAAGAATTTCCATCACAGGAATAAATCACATTTTAGGATATATTAAAATAGCAAAGGATTAATCTAAATTGTACAATTATAAATTATTAATATTTTACAAAATTACAATTTTACTGTATTTTTAAGCAAATAAATGCAGCCTTCTTAATATGAATATGCATGTAAAATGTCAATTTAAAATTTAAGTCACTTGTAGGTTACCAGAGGAACTTTTTAAGATGATCTCTAATCATTTCTGTTTTGCTAATGCAGTCTAACTGTAACACTCACGTAGCTTTATCTCTTAAAGCAGTGCCGTCCTCCCTCACCTCCTTTTTCTCATGGCCAAGAAAATCCCCACGTGTTTGAATGTGTGTATGCATACATGCCAGTAGATGTTTATGTATGCATAAACTAAATCATGGAAAATGCCAGAGACAGGAAAAGAAGTACTGAACTGAAAAAGGTCACTCGTCATAGGAGTTTTGCCCATAATTGCTTGCAAATTACAATGTTGTCATGATTAAAATGATTTTTCTTTTGATGTTCCGATATCAGCTCAATTCAGACTAAGGATCCATATTAGAAAAGTATTTGGATTAGATTTTCATGAAAAATATTGGATTATTGAGTGGATTTGCTGCATTGATACTAGTTAAAAATAAGATTTGGATCTCAGGCCAGTTTGGCTTTAAGTCCTGGAGTAATTTATCTTTCAGGACAGTTTTTATATTTGAATTAGAGTTTAGAAGAGTTAATTCTGATTTCAGGCGTAATGTCTGGATTACAGGTTATTACAGATTATTGCTCAGACATCAGATTGCAGGTTATATGGTTTAGAATGGGTAATTTTACTATATTAGATTGAAAGATATAGTAATAAAATTCCAAATTTCTATAATTTTTAAAATCGATCATTTGTGGAAGTGAGATTCTGAGGTGGGATTGTAGCATAAATGTTACAGTTTACTGATTTATAGACTGACAGCGTTGATGTCTAACTTTAGGTCATATCATATGTGTTTGAGTGAGTGAGTGGTCAAGGCTTAATGTAGATTTCTGCCTCAGTCTGTTGTCACTCACTTCTCATCATCATCATTCTCCCAGCAACCAACCACTATCCATCTGAGCCTCAGTGTGCAGCCGACTACCTTAGGCCACCAATAAAACCTAGTTTGCGGTTGACGTACGAGAGCGCATTGGCTTGTCTTGAAAGTTGACATTCATTTACTGCAGTTCAAAACCACTCTTTTTGAACAACACTGAAAGGATCATACTGAACATACACATATATACAACCCCCTTCATAGCTACATGTGATAGAACAGTCTGGTGAAGCTAAAAATATCCCATGGTGCAGCTGCTTTCGGTCCTCATGCATTACTTATGGGAGTTGACTCTTCTTTCGCTATTTTCTCTTTTTTTAGTATTGAAAATGCTTTCGAAAGAATGATTTGTTTAGTGGCCTGTCTCATTCATCTCTGCCGTTTACTGTCAACGCTTGAGCGTACGGACCAGTCGGATTTCTATGGGATTATAATGAATATTTTTGTGTTATCTCTTTTGAAATCTTTCCTCTTCAGGGGGTGTGTTGAAATGAGCTTGAGCTGCTCACGTATCATAACCAAAGCTCTCTCCATCCTGCATAATCCCACTAGATTACACATTCTGCTCTTTTTCACACTCACAAGCACACACACGAGTCCAGCACTAACTCACTCAAATCAGCTTGGCTGTTAGAATGTAAGATGGTGATGATCTTTAAGGATTTGGGTGTTTGGGTTTCTCTAAACCAGTATTTCCAAACCTCCTCCATCAACCACTAAAATGTGTTCCTTTGAACTCGTATTTTACCAGATATTATTTAGCATGATCATTATTAATAATCTGCTACTACAATGCCAATGCCTATACCCTACTGTTCAACAGTTCAGGGTCAATAAAATTTTTTAAATATTTTTGAAAGATGTTTTTTGTTTTCTCATGCACAACAAGGCTGGATTTATTTGATCATATATATACAGTAAAAATGATAATGATAATTTCTATTGAAATACTTTGATGAATTAAGTTCAGAAGAACAGCATTTATTAGAAATAGAAATATTTTGTGACTTTGTAAATGCTGTAACTTTTAATCAATTTAATGCATCCATGTTGAGTAGTATTACTAGTGTTTTGACAATTAAGCTAAATAAATTAGCTTTAGGTGTATTTTTGTTACCTTTTTTAAAACAAATGCCACTTTATTTCATTTTTTTATCTAATGCAGTCATTTTTTTGTATTTGAACTGTAGAAAAACTTTTTGGAAGGCGACCTCATGTTGAATATTACACAGAAGTGAAATGGAAATATGTGTTTTGTCCAACCAAAATCTGTCTGACTGTTTTGAAGACCGTTCGACCAAAAATGTATCTCAAAATTTAATGTTGAATTTATGCTGTTTATGTTTTTAATCATGTTATCTCTCTTTTTTTTAGGTGACATCACACAAAAAGGATACGAGAAGAAGAGGGCCAAAGTTTTAGCACCCTACTTGACACAAACACAAAGTAAGGACTACAGAAATATCTCTGCTTATGCCCCGTCTTCCCTCCATCTCCTTTTCTGCCATATTATCTCTCTCTCCTTGTTTTTCTCAGTCGTCCACTGACTCATATGATAATGTGGTTATGAAACATCTTCTCAGGCTGGTCCTCTTGAGGTTTGAGGGTTCCATCTAGAGTCCCTCTGCACTGTCCTCTACTGTTCATGCATTGGACTGCAGCATGAATTGCTCTTATTTTATTGATGCAAGATATGTAGAATTTGTTGGGCTGATTTGTCTTTTTTCATGCTAGAGAGATATGAGATTAAAACCAAAGCTTTTCACATCTACTTCATATTCGTATCTTCCATTTTCTGCTAGTTTGCATGAAGTTCACTGTCTCTTCATTGCCTCTTCAGATTTAGCTCCACCTCCAGCTTATGATGCACAGTCTCCTGGTCCAAGCTCCGCCTCTGCACCTGAACCTGGCCCTTCGAACTCGTCCTCCTCCTCTTCTCACCACCGGCGCACACGGCGTCCACACCGGAGCAGTGGGACGAGGGATGAACGCTATAGATCAGGTTAGAACAGCCTGACAACATACAAATCCTTTTCTATTTCATTTTCATTTTATCAGCCATTATGGTGTGAGTCAGTTCATCTTGTGCAACTTCAAAGGTGATGTTTTTTCCTTTAGCACCACTGAACAAAAAAACTATTCATTTTATCAGCCATTATAGAGGCTGATAAATGTTTTGCCTCTAATGGCACTAAGCAAAATAGCAAAAATAACACAGCCCTTTATCTTGGAAAAAAAAAAACATTCTGCTGATTTGATGTTGGGTTCAAATATATACATAAAAAACCTTTCCATCAAGTACTTTTTTTTCACAAAAAGAATATGTAGTCAAAAGTCAAACATTTTAGTGACGAATAGAAGTATTCAAAATATATCACTTTACATCCTACAATCTGCAAAGGAGTGGAAAAATATGTTGAAGTACTTCATTTAATGTCAAAGAACTTTACATAAGCACAAGTTCATAACAAGATTTCCTTAACATGGTTGTTGAAAGCAAAGAGCTACAAAATGCATCATATTTTGTGAGAAAGTGTGACATGCTAGAGCAAAAGAGAAGCAGCACTGCAAAATTAGAAAGAAAGTAGTATTAGATTTCATTCAGCAAATATGATGTACGGCGGTGTAATGATATACAGCTCCTGGCTTACTTAGAAACTTACTTATAGTGATCTCTGAACATTAAAAATTATTTTAACATTGAACAAATTTTTTATACAGATTTCCATTGCTTTCCAATGGAATAAGCTTTCCATTGATGTATGGTTTGTTATGATAGGACAATATTTGGCCGATATACAACTATTTGAAAATCTGGAATCTGAGGGTGAGATTGAAAAAAAAATCACCTTTAAAGTTGTCCAAATTAAGTCCTTAGCAATGCATATTACTAATCAAAAATTAAGTTTTGATATATTAACAGTAGAAAATTTACAAAATATCTTCATGGAACATAGTCTTTACTTATTGTCCTAATGATTTTTTGACACATCCAATGTATTTTTGGCTATTGCTACAAATATACCCCAGCGACTTAAGACTGGTTTTGTGGTCCAGGGTCACAAATGACACCCTTCACCTTTAAAACATAGAACTCCAGTTTGCAAGCTGTGTAAGGATTTATGGGTTGTGAGGTTTACAGAGAGTCTGCAGATGGTAATATTTGCCTGTTCTCTAACCACATCCTTGTAAGAACTCTTTAGTCATCTGCCGTGGCAGTCATACATGGACAAAATGGATGCCTAGATGAAATGTGTCATTGTGGATTTCTGGTGCTTTGTGGCAATTGCAAGATGGGAGCTTGCTTATTTGATTGTAGGTTGCTTGTTCAGTTGCTTGCCACAGATGTGATTATAAATTTTATTGTCCTGCTGTTGTCAGAAAGCAGTTTCATCAGTCCTGTGGATTCATTTAGTTGATTTCACTGCATAATTAATGTTCAGGGCCTTGTTATGTAAGCATTACCAAAACTCTGATGGGCGACTGCTGTTGGTGAAGAAGCTTTGCTGATATACAAATGTTACTGATTTATATCAAGGTACAGAAAGCAAGTTAATGAGATTCTAATCATTCTTGTACTCTGGAGCAAAGCATTTAACCCCAGGATGTTCAAGGTTAATTGTGCCTGTCAATTTGAATAAAACCAAACATTTGCTAACATCTCACTAAGTGCAGAGGTCCAAGAAAAAAAAGGCCTGTTACTAGTTTTTTCTTTTTCTTTTTGTCTCAGATATCCACACTGAGGCAGTTCAGGCAGCGTTGGCCAAGCATAAAGAGGAAAAGATGGCACTGCCCATGCCAACCAAACGTCGGTCCGCATATGTACAGTCACCAATTGACAACTGCTCCCCACCAGGTAATATATGCATGCACCAAATTAACCATTACACTAATACACTAGAGAGCTAGAGAAGAATATCTCACGTAAACTTACAGAACCATACCACATATAGTAAGGGCATACAGTATATCATCATATAGTTAATAGTATAGCTAATCAAGATCTTACACTTTTCCTTTTTAAAATGGCAATTTTTCAGTGAAACTCTGATAGCATTAAATCCTTATCCTTAAACTCTGATAGCATTAAATCCTTATCCTTATGTATTTTATTTAATAATAATGTAGTCAATATTATATGAGTTAGATCAGTTATACAATTTGTATTTCATGTTGTGTTTTTCAATTTCGAACATTTAGTCATTTACTACTTTTAAATTAAATTATTTTTATATCTAATCTTATAAATAGTTTTAATTTAAGGAACCTTTTATTTTAACATGTAATTAGAGTTAATTTAATTTGTTAATATTAATATAGATTTATAATAATATACCCAAAACTAATTAAAAAGTATAACAGTAAATTTAAATAATTTATTATTATTATATATAAATCTATTTATTATAAATATACATTTATTATCCATTAATATATTTAAAATATATGTTTAGCATAACTTTTGTTTTTGCTGTGGTGTTAAAATTTGTAGCAAAAATTCTGACATTTTATCGTGACAGCCACATTTACTATTCTTAGGAAAAAAAATAACAATAAAAAAGGCTTAAATAGTTCTTAGCATTATTTTCTTATACTTATTCTATCAGTCTCTTCCTTGTCTTTTAATTTATTTTCTATTGTTCTTTCTGTCTTTCTCTCACTCTGCCAGACTCCTCCTCTTCCTCTGATGATGAGGCCGTGTCGAGTGAAAGTACAGGGCCTCAGCAGTCTCCAGACACCTGGATTAATAGCTCTCTGCACGGCTCCTCCACCTCCTCCTCTGCCTCCTCCACTCTCTCCCATGGGGAGTCTCGGCCCTCCCAGGCTCCTCAGCCTCAGTCCCAGCAGGTCCCGCCTCCACCTGCACCTGCCCACCCGCCCCACTCCCACTCCCAGCCCTCTGCCCTTGCAGAGGCCTTCGCTCAGACACGCATCGGTGAGTCACAATTACCCCACACTATTTTTGCCATTGTTAATACACTTTAGATTTTTAATTTGTATCAGTTTTAATTTTACCTTTTTCCCCAGCCGTTTTTGCATGTTTTCACTGCTTTATTATTTCTAAAGTGTTTGTCTTTTATGTTTTCTTTTGCCAAATTATTATTTTCTGTTCATTTATATCTTTCGTGACTGTCAGTGAGAAGAATAGGAAGAGGTAAAACTGAGTGTTAGCAAACTTCCACCTTGCCCTGTGATTATTATCTGCCGCTCCACATACCCCACCCTTAAGCCTCTGCTCCACTTCTGTGTTTAAAGCCTGTGAATGATTGGTCTGTCCATAATGAAAAATTAATAAAGGTTCTCAAAGAAGTGGGTGAACTTGTTATGTGGTTCAGGACTGATCATACCTTAATACACACTTGATCTCAGAGTGTGCTTTTCCTGCAAATGACATATCTTGAGTGTGTGTGAAATGCAGACAATAAGTTTAGACAATCTGTAGACTATGTGCTTAGCCTAGAAAATCTACCAATAATCAACTGTGAATGTATAGACAACATGAAACGGCATTTGCACCCTTGCAAAAGCTGTTTACTTGCATCAGACCTGAAATGAAATATTCAGTAGGCTGATATTATTGGTTAATGTTATTTTTCTCTACCCACACAGCCTTAGCCCACAGAGGCAGAGAAAGTGATTTCATTTTGGTGAAAGATTATGAAAACAATGATGTACGATGATGATGAGACACAGTAAAACAAGAGAGAGTTATGTAAGAGATAATGTACAGTCAGGTAAAATAAACCCTGACAGGGTGATCAGTAATGTAGCACCCCGAAGAGGTTTATTGACTGACTTTACATTATCTCACAATAACGGCACAAATTATTCAGCTACTTAAATAAATATATAAAATAACGTGAAACATTGATTTGAGGTTAAATTACTTTATTATGTGAGAAGAAAGAGACACTACCATTCTTATGCTTACCATGACTTATCGTAATATTGTGAAATAATATTAATATTTTTTTCATATATTTAAAAAATTTAATTTACTACTGTAATGACAAAGTGAATTATTAAATTTGTTATTACATTTGTTATTATTAGCAAAGTTAAAAACACTTGTGCTGCTTAATATTTTTGTGGAAACCATGATACACATTTTTTCAGGATTCTTTTGAACAGCATTTATTTATTTTTTACTTTTAACAGTGTAAAAGTCTTTACTGTCACTGTTGCACAAGTTAATGCATCCTTGCTGAATGAAAGTGTTCACTTCTTTTAAATGAAATCTTAATGACCCAAACTTTTGAACAGTAGTTTACTATATGTAGGTGGTGTCACTTACATAGAAATATTTAAATGTTAGATAAATCAAAATAAAGTATTCTAGAGATGTATTATAATAATAAAGTAAATAGTGGCTGTTTGATTTCATGTTGTCTTTAAAATATCTTTGAGCTTATCACCAGTTTAAGCAATTCAAGGAAGCATATGCTGAAAGCAGTACTGAATTCACATAGGCTCTTAAGAGAATAGTTCACCATTGAATTAAAAAAGTGGTACAAACTTGATTCTGCAAAGTTTCCCTCTTTGTTTTCCACATAAGAAAGAAAGCCATGTAGGTTTGGAGGGACAAAGTAATTGGAAATGAATGTTTCATTTTGGGTGAACTATTACTTTAAAGTGCCCCTATTATGGATTTTTGAAAATTAC
>JAUZSZ010000091.1:21236233-21246443 GCA_034780575.1 Labeobarbus marequensis | reverse complement strand
AACTGCATAAATTTAATTTGATTTGAATTGCTAAAACAATTGAAATACTACCTGGCCAGTGGAAAAGAATGAGGTCAGCTATTCTAAAATAGGCTATTTATCTGAGAACTAAACAGTTTTATTTTTATGGATATTTTGATATATTTATTCTAAAACATACTCGATGATTTTGGCAATAAAAAATTAATTTGGCACAAATATAATTTTGTCATATTTCCTTAACGTCTTGTACCTTTGACGGTGTTAAACATGGTGTCACGTGGATGGGATTATGCATGGAAATGATATGCAGATGAGGTTATGCATCGTAAAACTAGGCGTTGTAAGCTCCATATATGGTGATTTCGGGGAGGAGACGCAGGTACGCACAAACTTCCACTGACCGGGATTTAAAAAGGGATTTTTGCGCAGGTTCTGGCGTACGCATGGTTTTATAAATCTGAAAACTTTTGTGCGTACGCAAAATCGAGCTTTTGTGCGTACGTACACTTTTAGGATGAAATCTACGTAAAGTTTTACGTAGCCTTTCCCTGGCCTTTTGGTGAAAGTATGCTTTAATATCCCAGCTTTTTGGAGAAAAAAAGTTTACATTTCTCAGTAAAATATGTGTCAAGGAAAATTATTTAATTTTATAGATAACTGCACTGTTTTATTTTTATTTTTATTAAGGAATCAGATGAAAGTTTCAAACAGATTGAAACATGTACAGGTTCCTTCCAAAATACAATATTAACATTAACTGAAATATAAGAAGAAAAATGTTTATTTGTACCCAAAAATAAATTCAAGATAAAAGTTGTGGTTGTATATAAGAGGAAAATTATATTAAGAATTTCTCCATGAAATTTAATAGGGTTTCTTTTTTTGCTCATAATAATCATTAAGAATTCTTGCATCGATTCCACTTCTAGTAAAAAAATAATGTACATTTTGAAATACAGTTTAGGAATTTTGTTTGTGAATATAGCGTTTGCCAAGCAGAATACATAAATTCAAAACATTGCATTGGTTTCATTCATGTCCCCAGACCCCTTTTAAGTTTCAGTGATATTGACCAATCACAAAGCGTAATACAGATTTACGTAACACGTCCTGCTAGGGGGCGGCGCTTGTTGCGGCCTTTAGAAAAAAAACCCTCAAGCCATCTAGATTTTTTCAATGGAAACCGCCCAGGTTTATTCTATGTATTATTAAATAATTTACTTTACAAATTCTATCTCGAATCCTGGCATCTATATAGACGGCGTTATTGTTTCCAGGAGCGGTTCAAAAGGATTAAAGGTAAAGCGTTGCTTTTGTTCCGTACTGTTCCTCTTCTGCCGACCTGTCGCTGCAGTCATGGCGCCCGTCCGCTCGGTTGTAGCACTCGTCTTACTGAAAGGTGTTTTAATGGCTCCCCGTATCGCTGACGTCTGTTGACGCGGGCACTTGCGTGCCAGTGACTCGCTTGGGACTTTCTGCAGAGCGTGGCATAAAGTCGCCCACAGGCTTCATAACACATCGCAGCGTTTGCTTTATTTAGAGATGCGCTTTTGATCAGGATCTCATGAGGGAATAAGATTTTAAGACTCTTACACTCGTTAAATATTTGCAACATCGCGAAAATAACTAGCTGTTTCCAGTGATAGAGCTCATGTGTAGTAGAAACAAGCCCGCTTATAAATACCGGCATAATCTGATGTATTTTGACAGATAAGTCCTGAAATGAAATCATAGACCGTTGTCTATTTTTATTTAGCCTGTTAGCTGCTGTAGCCTTATATTGTTTGTTTTAAACTTGGACTTTTAACAGACCATATTATCGAAAATGTTGAATCAACAGGTCAGTATAGCTCGCAATGTTATTATGGTTTTATTAAAATAGAAATTAGCCCGATATTGCTTGTTTTTTGGAGGACTGTGAGTATTTGATGGGCGTTATTTAGCATCCGGTTCTGCATTAAGTGCTGTTAATAACAACACAAAGCAGCTCCATCTGATTTACTACTACAGGAGGAGTTGTGTCTTCCATGTTAAGTAGTCTTTATTTATTTATTCTTTTCCATTTATTGTACTTGTATTATTTTACTGGAATCAAATCATAAATGAGGACAACTGCAGAAAGGTTGCAGCAATCATGTGTAGAAAGCAACCCACAAGGACAGTGTAAGTGTGTGTGGTGGAGTTGAAGGTACTGACTCAGGGTTGGGGTGAAATGGAAACGGTGACTAAATCAAGTTCTGGGTTGACCACAGAACACACACACACTGACCATCCTGTAAGCACATATAAAAACAGCCTGTGTTCTTCAGCATTCTCATGTTTGCTGTCAATTTGCAAAATTGTACATAATTATACATAGTTTTTCTGCCGTAGTTCAAATTTGTTTGCTCTGAAAAAAATAAAAATAAAAAAATGTACTGGTCTCCATCTCTATAAATTATTTTTTTGTAAATGTAATTTTCAAAAGTAATTTTAAATGCATATATTTTTTAAACATAATATCAAATGTGCATTTTATTTTTTATTAGAAATTCAAATTTTAAATTTATTTTATATGAAATATTAGCAAGTTACAAAAATATTATTTATTACCAAATATTCTTTACAGTTATTTGCAAGGCATAATAATGTATGTACGTGATCAAATATGTAAGATATTTCAGAAATGTGAGATTGTGATTGAAATAACCTGGAAATTAAGTATAAAAATATACTTTTTTATTGATTTTTTTTTTATTATGATATAATATAAGTGGTTATAAATTGCTTGTTTTTCCTCTGTAAACAGTACATTCTAGTAGTTATCACAGAACTAGGAAATTCAAAAATTGTGGAAGCTCTATATATAGGCACTGGTCATAGAAAGCATCACATTTACATTAAGTATTGACCAAATCTGTCCCATTGTTGATTTGCAGTGGCAATGGAGGAGGTCCAGCAGAATAACAGTAATGAGTCCCAAACTGTTACCATCCCCACAACTATAACTGCCTCTCACATATCACAGATAGCACAGGTGCTGTTAATTTATGCATTTATTTACACACATTTTCATGATGTATATACGTATAGATGTTGTGTGACTGAGCATTTGTTAAAAAAAAAAACCCAGCAATAAATGTTTCATGTTATGATCATTTTGTGCAAAGATGTCTTTGGGTGGGAATCCAGTGGCTGTAGTTCAGCTGCCCAGCGGTCAGTTCCAGGTTCAAGGTGTGATTCAGTCAGCGCAGTCATCGGTTATCCAGTCTCCACCAGCACAACCACAGGTAGTGTACAGACACTCATACAGTGACCTTAAATGTCCTGATCTTTAAAACTTCTGAACATTTTTACTTTAGGTTGAAATCAGTGACATGTTTTCCCTCCACTTAAACAATGTTTCCTATTAGGGCCAAGGATCTGACAGTGATGATTCTCAGGAATCAAGCGACAGTGGAGCATCTAACCAGAAGTCAAGAGAGATCTTGGCTCGGCGCCCATCCTACAGGTAAAAAGCCCTGGGGCAAATAATTTATGACTGCTGGGCCTGATGAGTGGCACCTCTAAATTACACAGATTCTTTAATTACATTTAAAACTGGCATCCTACTAGCCCTTATTTGCATAGTTGTTGGAGAATCAGAGGAATTGTTCTTGCAGACCCTCTGACCACATCTAACAAGTTTGAATTTATCAGAGCCAGTCTGTGAGGTGGACTCTCATTGCCGTGACAGTGACCAGCAAACAGCTTCTCACACTGGAGAACTGGATCTGCTCCAAATTATTCCCTCAGTAAACGCACAGCTCACAAAACTCATTATTATTATTATTCATGGTGATTGTGTAACCAATCAGTTTCTCCCAAGCATGGTTCTCCTGCACTTAATGACTAATAAAGTGAGAAAGCAAAGACAGAAGACATTTTAAAGTCGCCATGTAACATCTTTTCTTCTATTGTGATGTATATCTGAGTGAATTGGCTTCTCGAATTAGAAAAAAAAATGTAGTTTGCAATTTGATTGTGTTGTTCTGGAATTGATTGAGATTGTAACATTTGCAAACAACAATGATACATGTAAGTGACAGGCTGCTGATGATTATTGCCCAGCCTTTGTTATGAGAGGGGAAGTTTTTAATGGTTTTGATTAAAGTTTATGTGGTGCGCATGAATAAAAAAAAACTATGTTCGCAGATAAATCGTTAATAATAGTAATAATAATAATAAAACACTGCAGTATTCCATAAAAGAATTGTTTGGTTTTCATAGTGACTCTAATGTAAAAGTTTTTTTTCATTGATATAGTGCTATCTCTGGCATTGGATTTTTGTTCTTGTTTTGGAAATCTTTGATAAAATAACAAAGAAATATCATTTATCACCCCTTTTGCATTCATCATTTACAGTTTTGTAATGCAGCATACATTTATTTTTTTACATTTAACCACATCCTTGAAAGTCGATTTTTGACTCTCGTGTAGAAAACAAGTTGAGCACTGAGCGACATTGTGCCTTCATTTACACCATCCAAGAAGCTGCCTCTGATACTATGCAATGAGGCGGGCCAGAACCAGAATATTTCACTCATTGTTTAAAAAAAAAAAAAAAAAAAAGTTATACAAAAATCTTTGTGTAGATTTTAGGTTTTTCTTCTGGGTCTTTTTGCGCTCTCTTTCATATGTGTCCTTAATTATACACAAACACAATGTTAATGAGAGGAGAGTGAAAAGCAAAATTTACCAAGCTCCAAACTCCAGGCACATCTCTGGACCAAAACCAAAAGTTTAGGTGCTACATAAAAATTTTATGTTCCTTTTTGTGTTTCAGGAAGATTCTAAATGATCTATCAGCTGAGGAAGTGGCAACTCAGAACGAGGGAGAAGAGGAAAGCTCCACCTCCTCTGCTATAACAAGCGTCTCACTCCCTACCCCGATCTACCAGACAAGCACTGGCCAATATAGTAAGCCAAACCAGCATATTATTTGAATACAATGGGTTTTGTGAGGTACTGAATGCATCATGTGGTAACTTCCTATGTATTTTGCAACAGAAATGAAGCAAATGGTTGCATAAGCCATGCAGTGTGTTATGCAAACTTGATTTTCTTCTTATTTTACAGCACGAACTAGAGCACAGTTGTAATAAACAATTGCATAAAATGCTAAATATTATACCATAAACAATTCATCACAGTTTTGTTTGCTCCTTTGCAGTTGCGATTTCATCCAATGGCTCTCTGCAGCTGGCCAGTGCTGGTTCAGAGGGTGTGCAAGGCCTGCAGACTCTAACCATGACTAACTCGAACCCAAGCCAGCCAACTATACTGCAATACGCTCAGACCGCCGACGGACAACAGATTCTACTGCCTAGTAACCAAGTGGTGCTCCAAGGTTGGCACACAAAGGCAAAATGACCTTTTCATTTGGCAATCAGCTGATATTGTTGCTTTAGTACACGTGGGACACACTCTGGCTGTGATACTGTGTTATAGGTGCAGGGGGAGAAATGCAAGCTTATCAGATCCGCTCTTCTGCCTCCTCGCTGCCTCAGACCGTCGTCATGACATCACCCGTTATCGGCTCTCAGGGCAAAAGCGATGACCCGCAAATGAAGAGAGAGATACGCCTGGCAAAGAACAGGTGGGTGTATTTGAGCGAAAGAGAATTGGTTTGTTTAGCGAGATGAAGTTGGTTAGTGATGTATAATATCTTGCGGTTGTTTTCATATGGGCCGTGTTTATTGCACTGTAAGCCTAACTGCATTTTTGTGTAATTCTGAATCTCTGCGTGCAGGGAGGCAGCCAGAGAGTGCCGCAGAAAGAAAAAGGAGTACGTGAAGTGTTTGGAGAACCGTGTGGCTGTCTTGGAGAATCAGAACAAGACTCTTATCGAGGAGCTCAAGACATTAAAGGACCTGTACTGTGTTAAAACTGGCTAGTGGGACATCCATCCAATCATGCTAATGGGACTTTGCTGGCAGACTTGTCTGCCAACGTGCTTATACAAACACAGACACAGGGACTTTTTTTTTGGCATGGGGGATGCATTTAATCCTCATGTCAAATGCTTGTTTTTATACAACTCATTTTTAACTAATAGCAATTGATGATTGACCAGAAACAACAGCAACAGTTAAGCTTTTCAGGATAGATGGAAAGAGGGATATGCTTTTCCATTAACATATTTTTATTTGCAGTCAACAGATGTTTATATTTGTGTATGTATCTTGTGCAAGCGTTGGCACGTCTACACTGGGAGATCTCGCTTTATTCTTGACCCATTTGGTTTCCAGGGAATATTGAATGTTAGTTTTCTTGAAGCGCTAGCTGAATTTTGCTTCATCCAGATAGAAGACTGGTATTTTTACACCTTATCTCAGATGCGCTTATATGTATGAAAATTGTGACGCGATTGTGTTTTTCATGAAGTCATGCATCTGTGTTCTTTGCATTTTTGCTATTTTCTCCTTCTTAGGAAGCTCTGGTATTCTTATCCCATTCCGTATTTTACTTTACTGAGTTTTAGTGAGATGTTTTCTAAAGAGACTGAGCAGAAGTTAAGGTGAGGACTTTCAGCTTTATTATTATGGGTAACATGAAACCGTGGTAAGCTCATTTAAGCCTTATTCTAGATTGATAGGCTAATAATGTAGAATTTAAACCCGTGTCCATTCTAGTGCAGGCCTTTGCAATATGTCTGATTGGTCTTTAAGCCATATACACACTTTGGTTGGGACTGTTGTTGGTTTTAGCTGAGTAATAGGCCTGAGGCTTACCACTATTTATAAGCCAGGCTGTTACAAGACAATCGAATCAGGGAGTATACGATAAAAAAAACGATGTCACTTGTTTTTGCTAAAGTGAATCTAAATAAATATTTTTCCAGGCTGTTTTTCTCCCTTTCAGTTTCAATGTTTTGCTTGCCTGATTTGTGGCTCAGTTTCAAAGAGGCTGTTGGAAAAACTCCACTCACTTAGATAGGAGATGCAAGGTTAGCTTATGAAATTATGTTGATCAATATATTTGATAAAACATAATATAAAAATTATAGCTCTTTTTTTTTTTAATTCAATAATTTAAAAATTTACTTTCAAGGTTAGGAAAAGTAAAAAAAAAATAAAGTCAAAGAAATTTCTGTAGTGAAAAAGATTATTCAGCTATACATATGTTGGAAATTAAGCATCTCAAAATTTAAAGTATTTAGCTAATGCCATAGTATTATAACAAGAAAAAATATTTTTATGCGTCATTTCTTTTAAAAGTGCTACTTTGTATGACAAGCATTCCTCCTAACCACTAGATGGCAGTATGGCTGTCGTATGCATTAACTGTAAACTCACAAATGCTGCATTAATTTCCAAAAGCCTGTTTTATATAGATGAAAGTATTTTGTTGTTTTACCTGCTGGTATTTTTGTACTTAATAGTACTGTTTTACAGACAGGATACTCATGCAACAAGATACAGTCATATAAAATACACAATGCAGTCTTGAGATTGTCTTGGAAAAAAAACTTGGTATTTTATGGTTTAATGCAAACTTTTAGTCCATAGTGAAATGTATAAGGCTTACTGAAAGAAAACATGCTTGATAAAACCTTTATAAGTTCTTTTTTTCTTTTTGCAAAATTCAGATTCATTATTTTGACTGCATAACCAACAATGTGTGTGGTTTGATCATAAAAAATATAGGAGCTTGGATGTGACAAAGCTGAAGGTCAGAGAAACCAGCTGCCTCGACGTCCTCCCAAGTAGTACGAGAGAGATCGTTGATATAATACTGACCTGACAAACATACAATTATATGACGGCTATAAACTTTCTTATTCTATAATGATCATATGCTTGTTATCAGTATTCCATTATTGTTGTGTTAAATGGATACATTCTAGGTTTAGAGCAAGAAGCTGGAGATAACTAACCTTACAGAAGTTATTTGAAAAATTCCATGGAGGCCATAGGTAAATAAAATGATAAATATAATAGTTTCAGTAATTTTATAAATATAGATTTTTATTATTATTATTATTATTACCAGAAAGGCCGAACAACATGTTGGAAAAAGTAACTCCGGGTTGAGGGGTCAGACACCACATGCTCAATGATGAATAATGCTCCTCCCTAAAGAAGAAAAAAAGTACAAATGTATTTCTCAACACAAAATTGTGTATTTGAATACGGTTGTTTAGTTTAGTCTGTATTATAAATGCGATAATAATACCAAATGAGTTATCTTACTGCCTGAGTGGCAAGATACTGACTGTCCTAAACTTACAGGCCTCAGAACTCTCTTTGCTTCTAGCAGAACCTTGGGCATATCCTGGACTGAGCACAGAACCAGTATGCACACCACAACATCCACTGAGTTGTCCTCCACCGCCTTTAGATTCTCCCCCGAAGCCACTAGGAAGCTGTCATATTCGAGGTAGTTGTTCTTCGCCATAGTTTTCTCCAGGTACTTTTGGAAATGCAGGTTGGGGTCGATGCATGTGATCCTGCAGCCCATAGGGTAGTGCTCAAAGTATGCCCCTGTTCCGCAGCCCAGCTCCAAGATGCGCAGAGAGCCTTTCAGGGGGTAGAATTTCTCCAGGTTTCGAAATAGTTCCTTCCTCCTTGTCCTTCATCGTTTCATTGTACACTAAAGCTAGTTACATATGTAACTGTGGTTCTGTGAATTCCGGATGACCGCCAGAGGCGGTGCTTAAGCACTAGTGGATTATCGCTCCGCCAGCTAGATGGGTCGAGATAATATACCAAAATGGTCACATGGTGACATAGGTGGAGCCTCAAAGACATGAGCCCTTGCGGCTCAGTATTCGGCCTAAACACACCTTTCTTGCGTATTTCTCACGCATTCCAAATGACATATAACTCTGGCGGTCATCCAGAATTCATTCCTCCTGACCGCCAGAGGCGGTGCTTAAGTACTTGTGGATGACTCGTACCAACACAGTCATGAGGAATGGCACTCACCTGAATAAATTCAAGACTGCTCCCGAAGAACCGCTGAACTGACAGTATGCAGGGTAGCAATGTTGAGCTTGTAAAACCGGGCAAAGGTACAGGGAGAAGCCCAGGTAGCAGCCACACAGATATATGCCATACAGACCCCTCTAAAAGCAGCCCAAGATGTCAACACAGGCCTAGTGGATTGACAAGAAACACTCCCCGGTAGAGGCTTTTGAGCTTTCTTATATGCCATAGTGATTACTTCCACCACCCAATTTGACAATCTCTGCTTTGATAAAGCAGTGCCTCTCCGAGCAGCGCCACAACAAAAAAAGCTGATCTGTTTTTCGAAGATGAGTGGTAGCAGCCACATAACACCTCAAGGCTTGCACAGGACACAAAATGTGATACCTTAACTGGTCAGATTGGGATCCAGGCTGAAAAGCAGCCAAATTGATTGACTGATTTATAAACTGAGGAAGCAGAACTTTGGGGAGAAAAGATGGGTTTGGTCGAAGCACAACCCCAGAATCATCCGGCAGCCAACGCATGCAGAACTCACTAATGGACAAGGCATGCAGCTCGCTAACATGCTTTGCTGAAGCAAGAGCCAACAAAAAAACAGCCTTCAAAGATGTCTAAGGTCAGCTGCCTGTAAAGGCCCCAAAGGTGGCGAACAAAGGCAAACAAAGAAAATCAAGCACAAGTGGTAAATCCCACCCCGGAAAATGAGGTTTGCGAGCTGGTCTCAATCATCTCGCACCCTTTAGAAAACTACACATAAGAGCATGGGAACCAAGAGATGACTCATTAACTGGTACATTATGCGCAGAAATTGCCGTAACATATACCTTCAATGTGGAGGCTGCTTTACCAGACTCCAAAAGCTGTTGTAAAAAGCTTAACACTTTCGGAATGTCACAGCACACGGGGTCCAATCCCCGACTCTTACACCATGAAGAGAAAAAACTCCAACGTGCTGCATAGAGCTGACGTGTGGACACTGCTCTAGCACTAGCTATGGTATAAACAACTGCAGGCTCACAATCAATCAAAAGAGGGTTGGGTCCAGCGGCCAAACCCAAAGTTGCAGACGAGCTGGGTCCGGGTGCCAGACAGCACCGTCCATCTGTGACAATAGATCCTTCCGAGGCGGAAGTTGCCACGGCCTGCCCTCCAAAAGACTCAAAAGCATGGGAAACCAAGGCCTGGCTGGCCATCGAGATGTGACAAGTAAGACTTTGTGATTGCACTGTGCTATCCTGTGCAGTTTCCCACAACAGCGGAAGAGGAGGGAATGCAT
>JAUZSZ010000091.1:20740643-20755845 GCA_034780575.1 Labeobarbus marequensis | reverse complement strand
GCCTGGTTTACCTCCATTATAACAGTCAGGTCTTCTACACCATGCCAGTCTGGTTCATAGATATCTTTAAGAGTCTGGGACAGGCGTTTGGATGATTCATGCATCACTGAGAAACAAAGAGTGTACAAAACATCATGTGACAAATTGTTTATAAACTGTTACACAATTTGGCAGTAGTCCTAAAACTCTGTATCTATCTATGACAAGTCATTACAAGTTACAGAGATAAGAATGTATTAGCAAGAAATGATGAAACTGACCCATGAGTATCTGAACTTTTCATCAAGAACTGAAAAACATGCATCACTTGATGGAAATTTATTAGACTAATACTTGTATTCAATGTTCAGTCCAGATAAAATAATATATCTCTTCATTCACATTTTCTGAGATTTATCACTGATTTTAGATACCGACAACTACGTCATCCTTTTAAAACACCTGGAGGCTAAAAACACAAGCAGTGACTTGATGGTTTCCATCAGAACTATGTGTGTTTGAGCAACAAGACCACAACATCTAGAGTCTTCCTCAATCTCAGTCCTTCATATTCTCATAAGCAAACTGACATCTGGCCAGTTCAAGTGGGAGAGTCAACTATTCTTGTAGACGTTTACACAATAAGCATTTTCACTTCCATTAATAAGAGACATTCACTTCCCCAAATGCTGAATCAGAGAAACACAACCAAGATTATCTTTGTCAACTTGTCTTCTCATGCTAAAAATGAGACACCATCTCACTTTCACACTCACCCAGTAGCCTACAGGCCAACCACAATGACATCTAAGCACAATTAGCAAGCAATTATAAACACTGCTATTCTTTGAATCCTTTTTGGAACAAATATCAAGATTCAAAACAAGATTCAATCAGTAAAGGTCCATTTTAAAAATTAATTATTAAAATAAATGGCTGTACTTGATCAACTGAGTGTGACAGTACCTTTAACTGCATTGTAGTAAGATTTAACATCCTTATAGAGTCTGATGCCATCTGCCTGGAAAGAGAAAAGAATTTTATGTTATCTAACGGCAAAAGGTTTAAGTATCGTTATTTTAAATATTTTTGATACCTATATTGTCAAGCCCATTTTTAAATCTGTATTAAAAACCTTAATAGGCACCTTTCGGGAAATGGAAATTCAGAATCAAAATAGAAAATGCGTAGGTGGTAAGGAAAGTACTTCCTTCACATTTTTATGTACTTTCAAATGCCACGGACATTACTATCGAAAGTAATTAAAGCTACTGTAGGTTGTTCTTTAAATATATATAAAAAACACTCTATATTTTAAGAAGTTTTTTATTTATGGTTAAAAGAAGAAAGCTCTTAAATCATTAGGTTGATTTGATTGCATCTATAGAGTGTAAAACTATCTACCATCATTAAACAAATACAATATATTCTCAGTGGTAAGATGCATCCAGGACACAGAATAGGATGTTTGTGAGATTGATAAGTGAGAAACTAGGTCAACACTAGGCTAATATGATAAAGTTTGTTAGTGTTAATAATAAAATGTGGTACTAAACAAAAATAGCATTTTAAAAGGGCTTCCTGGGTTGGCTGACAGTATAAACAGTACAGAAAAGAGGCAAAAAAGGTCAGCCTCTGCTACTGTACAGCAAGTCACATATTGATATTTTCTAAAGGTGGAGTTTCCTGTGCTACTTTCAGTGATGGTTCTGTTCATACAACACAACTCATCCAATGCAGTCCCTTTAAAAAACAGCAGTGTCCAATATTGACTGACCTCATTTAATACAGTCTGTGACTTGCTTGAGGTAACAAAATCTACTGTGACCAACAGCCCATGTGTGGGTGCATGCTTGTAGTTCTCTCAGACATATACTGTCAAAATACCTGCTGTTTATTCAAGCTGGCAGAGTACTCCTCAAACTGCTCATCTTTTGTCTCCATGGTTTTCCCCAGCTTCTGTAGGACCTACAAACAACACAATCACACTGAGAAGACCCACTACTGGTCAATCATTTCAGACAAGAACTGTTAGACATGATATTAGGCAGAGGAACAAGAGTTGTCACTGTATGGGCACTGAAATATGACTCGCCAAGCGGTTCCACGTTTATTCTTGAAATATCAGTTGCAGCGATTGTTCCTTGTGATGAGGAAAGATCAGAAATGCTCAAAGGAAGAATTTAGCAAACATAAAATTTCCAAAATTTAAGAAAACGTGTGTTTTAAATTAAGAAACACTATTAAAGTGTGCAGTCTACTACAGAGCAAACTCTAGGAGGTGAGCCTAGGGAGGAAGTGATTGAGGGCAGGAAGTGGTAGTTTTTGTGTTCACACAATTTCATTTGAAACACCTATAACAACTGACACTTTATTTACATATCTTGTGAACATTTGTACCAGTTTTAGGCCTCTAAACATTTTGGAGCAGATATGTTGGATACCCACACACAAAATACACACCCATGACAAGACAGCCAAGGTCCTGAACTCAAAAAAAACCCCACCTACCTTCTCTTGCGCTCGATTCATTGATTTCTGAAAGCGTTTGGCCAGGATGCCAGCTCCCGCGCCAATGTTGCCCCCAATGTTGGCACCTAGTTTTCCCTCAGCCATCTTCACTTCTGATCAGCTGGCACTCAAGAGATCCTTCTCTCTGATGTCTCAGCGCTTCCTTCTATAAACTGACGGTTCCTGGGCGGAGTGAGCGGAGCGAGTGGGTGTGAAAGCACAGCGTGGTACAGTCAGTTTGCTGCGTATTAGTTTTAAAGACTGAAACTGACGGGACCCCGCGTCACGGCGGTACACTAACCGATTTTGCAACATTCCACCGTCTTGCCCCAACGTGTTTGGGGTATTGTCATCGACGTGCGACGGTATCATCAACAACTCAACTAGTCAGTGTTTCCTAATAAACGTGACGGCTATGTTTGGATAAATTCATGTCAAACTACAACTCTCTGCATTGAGAGTGGTTCTGTGTGTGCTGGCCACTTTTAATGGGTTTTTATCACAAATAAATATAAACAATATAAAACTCTGCATTAATTGACTACCGCTGATATAGTCTATACACTCTATGATAAGACTCGTAAGAGCCAAAAAAAATACAAATAAAGAATGTGACCGCGGCCGGCGCCTGTTAGCAAATCTTAAAATTGCTCAGTTTGAAGCGGCTCTCTGCCAATGGGTTATTTATTTAGTTAGTTAGCTAGTGAAAAATAGAGTGTAAATGACTGTAAAACAGAATTCGGAATAGCATACTAGAATACATTAGCCTATTACGTTTTCTACCATGTACATCTGTAGCAGTTAAGTAACTAAGTAAAATTTATATAGCACCTTTCACAGACAAGGAGGAGTCACAAAGTACTTTACAGTAAAAAAAAAAAAAATTCAAAACAAATCAAATGCCACAAAATTCAATAACAGCCCAACTATAGCCTATTGTTAATTAAAAGCTTGTACAAAAAGATGTGTCTGCGTTTTTTTTTTTTTTTTAAAGATTCTACAGAACCCATAGATCTCAATGTTGAAGGAAGCGAGTTCCAGAGCCTTGGAGCCACAACACGAAAAGCACAGTCCCCTCTTGTATTCCAAGTCATGCATGTTCTTGGAATAGTTAAATGGTCTAGGCCAGAAGACCTCAAAGACTGGCTCGGGGACTGTGCATGTTCCTTGTCTAGATATAAACGGGTGTCTGACCATGTAGAGCTAAGTAATAGCCACAATTTTAAAATTCACTCTAAAATGCCTTAAGGGCCTTAAGCATTGGAGTAATGTGGGACCTCTTGTTGGTCCCAGTCAAAAGCCTTACAGCTGCATTCTGTACAACTTGTAACTGATCCATGGTAGATTTGTTCAAACAGTGTACAGAACATTACAATAGTCCAATCGTGAAGAGATAAAGGCATGAACGAGCATCTCCAGCTCTTTTTTTGAAACAATAGATCTAATCTTAGCAATGTTCCTGAGATGGAAAAAAACATAAGCGAACTACAGACTTTACATGACTGTTAAAACATAAAGATCTGTCAAAAATAACACCCAAATTTCTTACGTCACTGCAGTCAGAGGATGACAGACCCCCATTAACCTGCCTAATCTTAGAGGTAATGTCGTCAGGGGCAATAATCATCACCTCAGTTTTATCAGTATTGAGTTGCTAAAAATTGTCTGCTATCCATTTGTTAATGAAGACTAAACAATTCTACAAAAGGGACAGTTTGTCTAGTCTATCAGGACTAAACAAAATATACAATAACAATGATAAGATATTATTTTCTTTCTTTCAAGTTCTCCTGTTTTGTTGTACGGGATACGAACACTACGCTGTTGTATGAAATCATTACAAATCCCATATGCCAAATCCCATTTTAATATGCAAACAACACGCCAAATCTGAGATGAGATCCACATTAAACTATTTGTTGTAATCTACAAGAAGCAGATATAATTTCAGCTGTCATTTGCAGGCCAACTGTGTTGTTCTCAGTTTCACTCAGCTAATACTGTTTAAACTATCCCCAAACAACAATATTTGTTCTGTTATGCCAGAGGTGTGGGAACAAACAATGTATTTGCATTGTAAATCATTTCGTGTCACATTGAATTAGATTCCACTTCACTGCATCACAGTGTTTTAAATTTAATTATTAATATATTACATCAGTCATTGTGTTAAAATATAACAGCCAGATAAAAACAAACTCCATCAACACAATATTAAATACAGACTCCTATTGTCCTATATCAGTACAAATAAATACTTATTTGTTTGAGAGTGGCTATTAACAGTGGCAGGCGAGTTCTGCTTGGGTCTCACAATTACATAAGCAGCATTATATAAGCTTTAGTCAGCTCAACACACATTATTTAAACTGCTCAGGGCTTATATCTTAAATTCAATATGACACAGCACAGCAGATCTGTAAGTCTTTACCCTACATTTACTGTTACTTGGGCTCTTCAAAAAAACAAATATAAATACTGAACTGACCACAAGGTGGCAGTGATGGTCAACATTAATTGAATTATATGTTTATGTACAGTAACAGCAATGTGAATTTTTGAATTTACACAATCTATAAATCATTTAATTGACAAATCAGATGTTTTTTACTCTCTTGTGCTCTCTCTTTAATGATTCACTGTCTGCATGTTTGATTTAACAGTACAGTACAGTGTACAGTTTCCATTTGCTAATTAGATTATCTGTTCCCTTTATGTAGCATCTTTTAAGATCTGAGACAGAGAGGTGATGAGTCAGGGCGGTGTATCAGATATTTCACTGGGCACAGCTGGTTTCACCACTCCTTAATGTTTCCTTGAGGCTTAAAGCGCTCATAAATAGCCGACATAAATCATTCTCTGCCTGAAGCCTGAACCAGAGTTTGTGTTTATTGATATTCCAGAAAATATTTAATGTTGCTATTTAAACATCTTAAGTTAGTAAGTAGGCCCGCCTTAAGTCAATTTTTTTATTGAAATGTGTTGCATAGACAGACACTCAATAGTTAAAACAAAAAAGCAGCTTTCAATCACATCATCTTTTAGGTGCAGAATCTACTTCAGAATCTTGTTCTGTAATTGCACGTGGACAGTCAAATCTCACAAGCATATAATTCAGATTACTGTAAAAAATACTCATCTCTGAAACAGTATCCATCCAATTGTTAATGACCCAGGCTTTTTGACCAACTCTGACGCACTTATGCTCCATTTAGAGTGACCTAAATCCAATGATGCATCAATCATGATGCTACATTCTACTGCAAGCTTCCAGAAAAGCTCACACTAGTGTGACCACTAAAACTATGCAGATCAATAATATCAAAGAGAATGCTATTCCACAGTCCCCAAAATGTATGAATGATGCCTAAAAACCTGGAAATGTTGAACCCCACATTGTCATTCTAAGACGCACATACTGTGTTATGTAATGACCTGATTACAAAGCTGTTTTCCCTCCATCCCACCAGATTACCCGTCATACAATTTTATCCTACAGAAGACCCTCCCCCAGCACACACCATCACCATAGACTGCACATTCCCATCCCCCATGTCTCTTCACGCTCTTCAAGGCTCTTTCTGTCTGTCACCTTATTCCCAGCTTAAATATGTAGCAACTAGACATCATTCTGGTGAATGGTGCAGATGATATATTCAACATAATTCATGACCATGGCAATGGCTTTAATTGTGAGTTCTGACACAAGGTTAGGCCCAAAATTGGCAGAACTGATTCTGTCAGGTTATAAACCCAAGCAGGTGTTTGGGTGCTGGTGTACGAGAACAAAATGTCTTCTCCCACATGACTGCCTAATACAACGGATAACAGCAGCCTATGGAGGGTGATAGCTTTGTTTTAAAAGGGGATTTATCTTGTCTGAACTGATTAGTGTAATGTGGCTGTTTGGGGTATCAGACAATAAAAATCAAAAGAGTATTTAGTAGTCGGACTGTGGTAATCAAACTAAAGTCTGATCACAGTAACATGACTTTCTACTTCAAAATTTCACATTTAATTCAATTTGTTACTTAAACTGATTCTATAACCATATTTTTTTCTGTGTTAAAAACAACATGAAACACACACATAGGTTATGGTTTTACATGGTTTATTGAACAAAAACAAGAAAACAATGAGGGAAGACACCCAAGCGAGTGAAGAGTCCAACAGCTCTAGTGTGCTGTACACAAAGGAAAGTCTGTTTCCAACATTTGCACACAAAAAACAAACTGCTCCATAAAAAAAAAAAAAAGTCATAAAATGAGCACAAAAAAAGCAACAAATTGCCAAGGTCTGAGCAGAGCAGCATCATACAGTGTCGGAAAAGGAGAGGTTGCATAGAGCGTGTTGTACAGTCAAAGTTGGAGCACAAGGAATACAAAGAAAAAAAACACAGAATACGGGTAAAAGAGATTACAGAACAGGATGTGAGCTTGTATTAAACTCGGTTCACTCTCCTCAGTGCAAGTGCAGTCTAATACTGTGGTTCGTATGACTGCTATGACAAATTTCTCTGTGTTTATGCTCTCTGAAACACTCAAACTGAAAAGAGTCATAATTAAGAGGACAAAAAAGCAAATGCAAAAACATTTACCAACTCTCTCCAGGATTAACTGACTCTCGTAAAAGATACAATCATTTAAATTGCCATTCGGGAAAACGAAAGTGGATTTAAAAGAATCAGAAAGAATGTTCCCAATAAAACCAAACAGCATTAGCTGACAAAATGAAAACATAATTGAACATGTAAAAAGTAACAGAACACTTTTTGTTCCCACGTGAAGAACTACACGGTCCAGAATATATCAAAATACCTTAAACCTGAGGCTGATTTAATTTAAAAAAAAGATCTTGATCTCACAAGCCCCAAGTTTCTTCCATAGCAGACAGCAATAAGCAGTCGCAAACAAAGGGAATAAAAGAAGTTCAAACCACTAAAAAACCTTGACACTATAGATTTATTATTAAAAAAAAAACTAAAAATATAAATAAATAATTCCATCTGAAAACATTAATTACTAGCCTCACCAAAAAACAAAAACAAAGCACTGCTAGTTAATTTAGTGAATTAGTTACTAAAACACAAGAGTGCTGAGGTAGAACTATAGCACACACAAACCACACCTGGAAGTCAAACACACACCAATTTCTTCTCTATGAAGCATTCAGGACACAGATGAAAATGGTACACTATTGAGCTCCCATCCTGTTTTAGAGAACATCAAATAGTCAATATTGGATTCTGACAAATTAGCCCAAAAAAAAAAACAACCTTTTCTATATTGGAAATGCATAAAACACAAATAACACTCACACAGTCTTTAACTGCTCCCTTTAATCATAATCAAATCCATAATTTAATCAACCAGATTCCAAAACAAACTAAACGTGAAACTGTATAAGTGTGCGTGTCCGTGCAGGAGGGTTGTTCACACTGTTTTTTCATAAGTGACAGCAGCATTGTAAATGGGGCACCAGAATTAATCATTTTTTTGGCCAAAAAATAATCTCACACAATGTAAAAACAAGCACCTAAATGGCTAAACTGCACATGCCTAATATGTAAAGTGTTTAAATATTAAAAGCTTGCAAAACGTACTGCATGTTTAAAAGATAAAGCTGTAAAACAAAACAAAAACCTACAAGAAATCTCACTTATATCACTAGACTTCAAGGCACCAGAATAAATCTGCATTCAAGGAGAAAAAATATCTCAGTATTAGGTTTAGGCTTAAGACCATGAGCATTTTAATGGCAAATGAAAACCAAGTTCTAAAAGTCGGTCTTTTCATTCTCGTGATTTCAGCTATTTTGTTGTGACAGCGGAAAGATAAATATGATCAAGAGCTGCATGTTTAACTTCAGTAAGACCCAAGTGTAAGACTATGAGACTATGGCAGTGACATGGTTTGGGACATGTGATGAGAATATATGCAAATGCTTGAGCTCAAAATGTTATCAAGTATCTTGTGTGTGTTTGTATTTGGATTTCCTTTTCCCAAAAAAAAAACAACAACAACAACACTGTTGTGAACTGCTTGCTTACTAAAACTGAAGGCTTCACTGCTCAGATAACTGGATAAATGAACTGAAATACTTCTCTTTGTCTGTTGATTGTTTTGAGAAGATGAGCAAGTAGGGAGGGCTCTGAGAACAGAATTTTAAAGTCCCAGTCCCTCAGTAAGACCAATAAAGAGCTTGCTTGTTTTAGCTTGATTGTACTCACAGCATCATAACATTGTTTTAGCTTTACTTCACTCTTAGTGACATAACTAATGATTGATTTAGGCTGAACACTTCTGGGCTTAATGAATGTGTTTAAATTACTACTGTAAACAAAACAAAAAAGAAGAAGAAAAAAAAAGTGAACGGTCAGTTGAAAATCTATTTGTGGCAAACTTTGTATTGGTGTTCAAGTTGAGTACTTTGTACTCTTCACATTTAATCAGCAATGGAAGATTCACAGTTTTCCAAGCAACGTGGTCCCTTCTGGTCTATTATGGAAAGGGAAAACCTAAAACAGAAAAACAATACAAGTCATTAGGATTAGTACCAAAAATAGTCACACATCTGACTATACAGACATTTACTATAAGCAACTAAAAATGCAAGTACTAGCCAATAATATATTTTCCATTGACCATGGGAGCCCAGAAGACAGAAAACAACACTAGACATACAAACTGAAAAGAAAAGAGGTTGGTTGACAGGCTGAAATGATGATGTCATGACGGCTGGTGCTGTTGCATAATGCATGACATAAATGGGTCCAAATCTCAGATGGCTTGATCCAGATTTACAAGCACTCAAACACATCTCAAATAGACAAATCTTTGCAGGCTATTTGTCATGAGTCAACACGACTGACGCTTGATCTCAGCTGCATACGGTATAAAAAGCTCACCCCTCCTCATATCCTGCAGCTCAAACTATGTGCTGAGTCATGAAGAGCTACTAAACGCCCCGCTGCAGTCACTCAAACTACACAACGCACGCTGTTTCGGGTGCAAACCCACCCTCTCTCACGTCCCACACATACAGACCAGAGAGAAAGAGCAAATTAACCAAGAGGCTCCAGTTTTCTTTTCCTGTCTGAACGTAGCAACAGAAGGAGGAGGAGAGGGGGATGGTGAACAAAAGACGACTGGAGTAGCAGACAGCTGTAATGTCCTCATAATGGCTGGGAACTCATGAGCCCTCTGCCTTTCATATGCATTCATACTCTTTTCGATCACACACATAATATTTTAGTGAGTGATGTTCCACCCTAAAATACATCACTTTAAATGCTCTGTCGAACTAATCCAACTGCAATATTCGAAAAGAAAACATTTTTTGATTTTTACAAGAATATTTTGTCTAAAATGAATGAAAAATAAAACGCTAAAAACTAAAATCAATTATCTTTAATTGCTACAGGGTGTGTAGTCATCACAACATTAATTTCACTGTTAGAAAACTATTCATTTTGAAATTTGCTAAAGATTATGATGGTGTAGAGTGTTATTAAATTGTTAATTAATATTAACATTAATTAAAATGAACATTAAGGGCTAGATGATTGCAAATGTCATTCACTTAAAGGGATAATTCACCCAAAAATCAATTCTCATCACTGACTCACCCGCATGTTTTAAACCCATAAAACTCATTTATCTTCGGAACAAGATATTTTGAATGAAACCTAAGAAGCTTCTGTACCTCCATTGAAAGTCCAGGTAACCAAAACTTAGAAGGTCCAAAAAGGCCATAGAAGTATCGTTTTCAATCATATATGGAAGTTCATGCATGCATCATGGGCTAGGATGAACCTCCTTGGTTTTCATGGTTTTCTCACACACACAAGAATGAGGTTTGTTCTAGCATGGGACGCACGCATAAGATTCCATGTTTGATTCGCTCTGTGTATCTATGTTTATATGAATAAAATCCTACGTTAAATCTGTTCATCATATAAAGCAACTTTATCTCTTTACGAGACTTGGATTAAACCAATCAATTCATATAGATTCCTTTTACGAATAATTATACGTTTTGGTCACCTGAACTTTCAATAGAGGGACAGAAATCTCTCAGATTTCAATAAAAATATCCTAATTTGTTATTTAAAGTCATGGAAAATGAGTTTGAGTAATTCATGACAATTCTCATTTTTTGGGTAAATGTTCAATATGAATACCTATATTACATAGCAATATTTTAAAAAAACATCTAATTTTGGTTGACAACTGAAACTGTGACATTACATTATGAACAATATGCTGTAATACTTTTAAACTAAATGGCTCCTTGCAAGGAACTGTCAGTTATGTGTGGCATGTCTAAACAAAAAAAAAAATCTTTCCATTTCAGGACTAGGAAGAACTTCCAGTAACCTGGTCTGCCTGATGAGCATTTTCCCCCAAGGCAAAGAAGCTGTTATAGCATGCAAACAGAAGCTCTCTGAAAGTCCTGTCATTAAACAAATCACATCATGATAGAGTCCAAGCAGAGCTGTCAAAACCACAGTGAAACTGATGTGGTCAAATAAGACACTAGCAATAACGTGATAAATGTCAATTTGTCCTTCACTGCTGTGGGAAAGATAGTGAAGCTGTTATCCAATACTGATAAGACAATGAAATTATACTATTTATCATATATAAAAAATGTGTACATGATTTCACTTGGGTTTAAAGCCTCATGTCGTATTGTTTTCCACTTGCCATGCATGAGCTTCATCAAAATAATCAACACCCCTGGGATGGCTGTGTGGAAATACACATGACAATAACTATTTTAAGGATGCATCAAGATTGAAATTCTGGCTGATATGTAGCAGGTAATAACTTTTAAAATGAGTGGGTGTTATAAATCTATACTACTTTGTGAAAAAACAACTTTAAAACACTAAAAATTAACATGCCTGCTTTAAAGGTAAAGTGCTCTTCAAAAAATAGTGCTTTTTTTAAAGGGTTAAACATTTTCCATAATCTATTGTTATGCCTTTAAGGAAAAAATTACAAACATATGGGTGGGTGATTTGACCAAAATCTTATATCATGAGTTATTTTACTTCACAATATCACAATATAGTTATTTTGACTTGCAGTTATTTTATAGTTATTTTGATAAGATTAAACAATGTCAAAATGTTAGATGCCATTGAAATTTCACAATCCTTAAAGCACAATTTCCATATCATAGCAAAAACTAATACTTGACAAAATAAGTAAAAATGTAAATGATAGGGGTGTGCGATATCGTCTGCGATAATATTAATTGTTGTTTTAACAACATGCGATTTGACATTTTCTAGTGCACGCATACATTACGTGAAGTCTAGACTACTGCATATTTAGAGTGCATTCTTTCATTGCATGATTCAGTCTAATAAAATACATTTAGAATGATCACAAAATTCAAGATATGGGGACAAAAAATGTATATATTTATATAATTTCTTATAGTTAAGCAATATCACACAAAGAGTGCCGTTTTTGCTCCAAAAATGACCATGATTACAAATGTAATTTTTACAAAAGTTCAATAAACAAGAAGTTAATTAACAGGCTTATGTTTTAGAGACCATATTGCCTGTTTTAGCACTATTTCGACAACAGAAATAATTCTGTTAAAACAAAGCCAAACAAAGCCACAATGCTGTTTTGCGTCTCTGAGCAACATGCAGCATTTTATTCCTGAGTGAATCAACCATTTAAATGATTCGGTTCAATCGCAATGACTCACTTGTTAACAGTGACTTGCTGCCACCTACTGGTGATTTAAATTTCACATTTAAAGTATCTTTTATTATTTAAAGGGGTCATATGATGTTGATTATTTTGTATATTTAGTGTAATGCAATGTGTTTACGCAGTTCGAGGTTAAAAAACCCCATTATTTTCCACGTATTGTACATTATTGTTGCTCTAGGCAAAAGAAAAACTTGAAATCGCATTATATTACCCCTTTAAATAATTTCAAATAATAGTATTCAACATTTTATGTTTAATATAGCAAAACATTATTCATGCATTTGTAATTGCAGGTTAGGTGCATTCATGTTTGCACTATACAGTAGTGTGTAAATATATCTAAATGCCACTTCAGATGCAGCTTCTGTGTTCCCTCTGCACTGCAAAGATGAATTTTGTTGATAATGATTTCATTTTCTTGGTAACAACCCAAATGTCTTATTTTAATTCACTGCTTGAATGTAAGAATTTGACTCAAAACATAATGCACACTTTTAGAAAAATGGATTTATAAAGGTAAAATTCAATTTAAACTTTTATTAGAAAAGATTCATTTCTATCAGTGTGGACTGACTGCCACACAGAATATGAAGAATATCAAAAAATTTAGGAGTCAGGAGTCAGCTGTCCACGGTAGTCCTTAAGATACCAGCACAAATTCAGAATGTCGTCTAATTATTGTTATCGATAAAATCCCAGAAAATATCAAGATATTATTTTTTTATCAATAATATCGCACACCCATAGTAAATGGTAATGAGAACAAAGAAATTAATTGCAAGCAGTAGGACAAACGAATACAAATTTGACTGCCGGTAGAAAATTTATACTGCAAATGCATTTGTCTTTAAGAGATAACATAAGAATACACAGCATTTCAGCCACTCTACCATTATCTGTTACTGGTTGCGATTACTGTCACTGCACACATGAGCCTTCACACAAAAACAAAGCCAAAAACAACATTTATGGAAACTGCACTGGCAACGGCTTACCTGTGTGTGCATTCAGGTCAGAGTTCATGCTGCGCAAGTGACCTGTCCCATCCTGCTATGCAGTTCTAGTGCATCTGGACGGTCCTGAGGATTGACGGCCAGCATGTCCTGCAAAAGTTTCCGGAGTGCCTCGGGCATGTGCGAGCGCCTGCGCTGGGGAATACTCAACACCATCTTTGGGTTCTCCAAAAGCGCCTCTCCAACCGGGACGATGTCAGAACCTTGCCGCACATACGTCCCGAGAAGCTCCCGTTTCGACTCGGCGTCAATGAATGTGATTCTCTCTATCATGGCCCAGATGATAATGCCTAGAGCAAAAATGTCTGCTTTGGCTGTGTAATGCCCTTCCCAAACCTCCGGTGCCATGTAAAAGTCCGAGCCGCATGCCGACGAGAGCCAGAACTTGTTGATGTTAACACTGTTCTTGTTTTTGTCCCGTCTCTCCTCTGAGTCCCGTACTCCGGCACCCAAACCGGCACACACTTTGCTCAGTCCGAAATCTGCCACTTTCAACACAGGTGCACCAGAACGCTCCGAGATGAGGATATTATCTGGTTTAAGGTCTCTGTGAACAATGTTGTTTTCATGTAGAAATGCCACAGCACTACTCAGCTGCATCATGAAGCTGGCATTGGTGCGGGGATTGGGCCGTCGCGACAGGATGAACTGATTCAGATCCCCTCCCTCGCAAAACTCCATAACAAACCACAGGTAGCAGGGCTCATCTGGACACGACAATACACGCTCACCTAAAAGAACACACAGAAAAAAAAACAGATGCAGAGATGAATATACTTAAATTTGAATGTTTTGGAGACTTTTGCATTGGTATGAAACATTAATAAACAACAACCATGATTCCAAAAGTAAGGATTACGATGCAACTTTCGCAGAACCTACTCAACACTGTTGTTGTCTAATAAAAATCTTAAATGACTTCACCTTCAACAGAAATATTATGGTTTAAACTACTAGTTGTTGCTTATTGACATTAACTGACCCTAATTAGATTTATAAAGTTTAAAGAAGGCATGAAATCAAAATTGGAGTGGCGTTTAGTGCATGATTTTTGGCTTTGATTTCATTGCTAAACTAGTGCACTCCTACAAGTCAGTCTATTTGGAAAAATAGACCAAAAATACTGTTGAAATAAAATGCTCAATAAAATAAGAATGTCCTTCGCACTTGCCCCTGACTAATAGCAAGCATTAAATCATGGCTATAACGTAAACCAGAGACTGTATAAGGCAGAGAAGGTCTATTTGTAGATAAATTGTTCCACACGATATGGCAGCTGTAGTTTAAAACTGTAGTCAGCTTACAGTTAAAAGTACCAATCGTCATTTGCAAGAATGGAAATCCTGCTTTTAAGTTTAAATTAATTTGTTAACCAAAGAATGCATGCACATTAGCACAATTTATGAAACCACGGTTGTCAAATTTCATTGCTGATTTGAAATATGCTTCCGTTACATAGGTTTTGGTCTTTCCCCATCCAAGTAGACATGAGCTGTACATGCATGCCTGGAAATAGCTTACAAATATGGCAGTCAAGTGTACCAACTTGCCTTAAAGGGACTTTGAGGTAAACTAAAGTCTTTTTTTAAAAAGGGTTTGGCCCTTCAATGTGTCACACCCCAACCTTCTGTTTAGGAAAAGACAACGACAAAAAAAATTAAAAATAAAAAAACACATCAAAATGGGAGCGGAAACTGTAGGAAAACCTTCCACGTAACATATATTTGTGTGCTATAGCAAGTAAACATGTTTTAAACTGTGAGAGAATGAGAGCGCCAGATAAAACAAGGAGTTAATGCAATGAAAAGAGTTAAAAGAAGAATTGATTTGTCATCAGTTTCAGAGACTGGATTGCTGTGGAACCAGTTTGAAGCTGTTGAGATTTCTTCTCACAGGACTGGACAAGCTCCCATAAGAACAACAAACACTGGCTTGTATCCCCTGATACAAGCCAAAATG
>JAUZSZ010000091.1:20615020-20626837 GCA_034780575.1 Labeobarbus marequensis | reverse complement strand
AAGAAGAAACCGCATTTTCCGTATTTCATTTCTGGGTTAAAAAACGAAAAACGAATGGACGCAAAAGTACACGGACCGATGGGTCCATGTACCTTCGGATAATTCCTTTTTTGATTTAATATTGAAAAATGAAAAAAAAGGGCACATTTTTCATTTTTCATTTGTTCAAACAAAATGAAAAATCAAGAATTCGGCTTCATATTTCATTTTTATGTCCAGGGACGGAAAACTAATTGTAGGATAAACTACTTGAATATTCGATCTCTACGAGTAGGCGGAGTGAAACGCCCCTCTCTGCTGATTGGTCAACCAAACATCACAACATAATAATAGTCCTAAAAAAATAAATAAATAAATAATAATAATAATAATAATAATAATAATAATATAATAATAGTCATCTGCTTCTAGAGATTCTTAACATGTTTATTTCTACTGTTACGTTATTAATGCCATGGGACGACTTGCTTCAACTTCTGTTGATTTATTATGTGCACACACACACATAGCACTCAACTCTCCAGCCTGGTGCAACAAACAGAACTGTCCGGTCTGCAACACCTTACCAGAACTATAATTGTTATCGGGCATAACATCACATCTTCCCCCCTTTGAATGTAAATAACTTTCCTTCAAAATCTTCTGTTCTATCAAGTTGTTCTTATGCCAAAAATAACATTTTCATAACAACATCAAAACAAAAGCGTCACAGAATTTTCACAATGAACAATTTTATTTTATTTATTTATTTTTTTCTTTTTCTTTCAGTCAAAAGACTTCAATCAACCTTTCAGGAGGTCTAACAGTGCGTTTTGTTCTTCAACACTTCCCAGGTGAAGCAGTAACTTCCTTTGTCAGCTCAGAGTCAGTGTAATCCACAGAACCTTTGTCAACTTGTTCGCTTGTGGAAATGTGAGACACATCTTGTTCATTCGATTGCGACTCGGCTTCTTGAACAGTCACTTGTGGTCTTATATCCCCTCTGTTCCTTCTTAGAATCGAACCATGTTCGGTCTGAATCTCGCATGACCGTGGTACTATTTCTCTTTCAACACTACCTTGTCGCATCCATGTTCCTGTTGCATGGTTCAGGATACAAACTCGATCTCCAGGCTTGAGTTTTCGCAGGGTCTTTGCTTTCTTGTCGTAGTTCTCTTTTGTTTGTTTTTGAATTGCTGTTTTGCTTCTTTGATTTTGTTCGCCCTGCAGGTGTTAACAAGTCCTGGTGGATGGGTAAGTTAGTGCGTATCCGTCGACCCATCAGCATTTGGGCTGGGGACAACCCATTTTGAAGCAGAGCACTCCTGTAAATCATTAGACTCTTATGGAAGTCTGTCTTTCCATCGAGATTCTTCTTCATAAGAGCCTTCACAATCTTTACAGAACTCTCTGCCAGCCCGTTGGACCTAGGGTAGTTTGGGCTTGATGTTGTGTGTTGAAATCCCCACTCTTTAGCGAAGGGATCAAACTCCCTATTGCAAAATTGTGGGTCATTATCAGAAAACATTTCACAGGGAACTCCATGTCTTGTGAAGACTGTCTTCAGAAAAGCAATGACAGCTTGGCTGGATGTCACCTGAAGTGTTGCAACTTCTGGATAGTTGGAGAAATAATCAGTAACTACAATATGGCTCTTACCATTGCAGTCAAACAGGTCTACCCCAACCTTTTGGTATGGATGATCGGGCACTGGATGAGGCATGAGTTGCTCTGCTTGATGCCTAGACCTGTATGCGAGGCATGTTTCACATGAAGCTGTTGTCTGACTGATTTCATGGTTTATCCTTGGCCAGTACATTACCTCACGGGCCCTGCGCTTACATTTCTCCTCACCTAGGTGTCCCTCATGAACCTTGTGCAGCATTTCCTTACGCATTGACGCAGGGATGACAAACTTGTTTCCCTTGAAGATGATGTCATTCACTACTGAAAGTTCAGCTCTGCGTGACCAGTAGTCTTGAATTTGCTTTGAACAGTCACCTTTCTTTTCTGGCCAACCTTTCAATATGGTCTCTTTGAGTTGTGTCATTGTTCCATCTGCATCAGTTGCATTTCTAATTTGTTCAGTTTTCTCTGGGGACACAGGAAGAGAGGTTACTATCATGTCAACATACGCTTGTATGTCTGCACCTTTCTCACTGGTAAAGTTTTCATGCTTGTCAACAGCCCGAGAGAGTGTATCGGCTGCAAAGATGAACTTTCCTGGTGTGTAGATCATTTTGACGTCGTATTTTTGGAGTCTGATGAGCATTCGTTGGATTCTCATGGGGCAGTCATTTAAGGCTTTGGACATTATGGACACCAGTGGCTTATGGTCCGTTTCCACTTCAAAGGACTGTTCGTAGACATACTGGTGAAACCTTTCACAGGCATACGTACAAGCCAAAAGTTCCTTTTCGATTTGTGCATAGTTTGTTTCTGCACTCGTCAAGGCCCTTGAAGCGTAAGCTACCGGCTGCCAGCTCTCTCCTTGTTGCTGCAAAAGCACAGCACCTAGGCCATATCATGAGGCATCTGCTGAGATTCTTGTGATCTTGTGTGGGTCATAATATCTGAGCACTGGCTCCTCTGTGATCATGCGCTTCAATTTTTGGAAGCACATTTCCTGCTCATGAGCCCACATCCACTCATTCTTTTGTTCGAGGAGACATCTGAGTGGAGCAGAATGTGTTGACAGCTGAGGAATGAATTTGGCCAAGTAAGTGACCATTCCAAGAAATCCCCTCACCTCTTTATTTTGAGGCCGTTCCATGTTGACTATTGCCGAAGTTTTTCTTGGGTCTGGCCTGACCCCTTCCTCAGACAAAACATCTCCAACAAACGTTAAGCTCTTGACTGCAAACTCACATTTCTCCTTGTTCAATTTCAGATTCGACTGTCTTATTAGTTCCTGGACCTGCCTCAATCGTGCATCGTGCTCCTGTCGGTTGGAACCCCACACGATTATGTCATCCATCATAGTCTCTACCCCTGGTAAGTGCTCAAAGATCATATGGATTGTTTTGTGGTATACTTCAGGTGCCGACAGAATACCATACGGTAGACGGAGGACACGATATCTGCCTTCTGGCGTGTTGAAGGTACACAGTTTTGAACTTGCCTCATCAAGCTTCAACTGCCAAAAACCAGACGACGCATCAAGCTTACTGAACCACTTCGCTCCAGCAAACTGAGACATGATCTCTTCTCTGGTTGGCAGTTTGAAATGTTCACGTTTTATGGCTCTGTTGAGATCCCTTGGATCAAGACATATTCTCAGGGAACCATTTTTCTTGAGCACAATGACTAGTGAGCTCACACAGTCTGTTGGTTCATCAATTTTCTTTATGACATCCAGCTTCTCCATGCAAGCTAATTCCTCTTTGAGTTTTTCTCGCAATGCAAATGGAACTTTTCTGCATGCATGCACCACAGGAGCCACCGTGTCATCAATTCTTATTCTGTGTTCCCCAGGCAGACATCCGAGTCCTTAAAAAACATCTTTGTACTCCTCCATGAATTAAGTTTCACTTGCTTTGAACTGTGATGTCACAACAAACACTCTCCTCACTAAGTCAAGTTTTTCACATGTGCTCAGTCCTAGAATTGGCTGGACGCTCTTTTCCACGATCAGCATGTGTGTCTTTAACAGCTGTTCCTTGCGTTTCAGAGTCACCAAGCACTTCCTTTGACAGGAACATCCTCACCAGTGTATCCTGTTACTTTTATTTTTGTTGAGTGTATTTTGTTTTTAACTTTGAGAGTTCTGTAGTCATCCATAGACAACAGGTTAACTTGTGCACCTGTATCTAATTTGAATGGAATTATGGTCTCATTTACAGTCAGTGGTACAATCCATTCAGCTTTGTCTGTCATGTTTGTTTGAACCGAATCAACAAAGAATTCCTCTGATTGCTGCTCTTCAACTGTATGTACTTTTTTCTTTGCAAAATCAGCTTTGCAACACTTCGCAAAATGATTATTCTTCCCACAGCTGTTACAGATTTTTCCATAAGCAGGACAAGAACGTGGTGTGTGTGTCCCTCCACATCTGCTGCACTTACTTTTTAGGGTTTTCATTCTCTGTTGTCTTTGTTTTGTTGGTTGTTTTGTGTGCTGCTCCTCTTTTTACTGCATGCACTGCAGCATCATCTCTATGCAGCTCTTTGGCTTGAGCACGAGTTATTTCAGCAGCTCTACACATTTTGACAGCTTTCTCCAGTGTCAAAGCTGGTTCACGTAGCAGTCTTTCCCTGAGACCATTATCGGGAATCCCACAGACTATTCTGTCTCTCACTAGTGAATCTCTTTAATTTCCAAAGTCACAAGTCTTACTCAGTGTGTGCAGTGCAGCAAGATACTGGTCAAAAGTCATTCCTTGTTTCTGATCAGCGGAGAAAAATTTGTATCTCTCACACGTTACATTTTTTGCTTTGGACAAAGTATTCTTCAAACTTTGTCATGAGAACAGTGAGTGTTAAATTTGTCTCGTCAAGTTGAAAGCTATTATATATATCCAGTGCATCCTCACCTATCACGTGCAGAAAGATTGATGCTTTCAGTTTTTCATCATCTCCACCCACACCACTGGCAGCAAGATAGATGTTGAATCTCTGCTTGAAACGTTTCCAGTTATCAGCAAGATTACCAACGAGCTGCATAGGCGATGGTGGATTTAACTTCTCCATGACGGGAAAAACACTTGTTCTCTTACTTTGTTTCAACAATGTCTTCTTGACCTGCTCTTTGAAATGTAAAAAAAAAAAAAAAAAAATTTTTTATTTATTTATTTCTTCTCTTGCACTCGGCTCGTGGGCGCTCGTCTCTCGTGCGCTCCTCCCTGGGCCGCTCTCTGTGCAGGTCTCTCTCCGTGGGTCTTGCTGGCGTTTTAATCACCAACTCTCTGGTGTTCGCCAGTCCCTATTTCTGACACCATGTTATGCTATTAATGCCACGGGACAACGACTTGCTTCAACTGCTGATGTTTTATTATGTGCGCACACACATAGCACGCAACTCTACAGCCTGGTGCATCAATAAGAACTATCCGGTCTGCAACACCTTACCGGAACTATAATTGTTATCTGGCATAACATCACAATGGAGATGCTGATTTCCTTTTCCAGCAAGACTTTAAAACCTGCCCACAGTGCCAAAACCACTTCCAAGTGCTTTGCTGACCGTGATATTACTGTGCTTGATTGGCCTGCCAACATTCCTGACCTGAACCCCATATGGAATCTATGGGATATTTTCAAGAGAAAGAGGAGAAACAGTCGATCCAACAATACAGACGAGCTGAAGGCTTAATAGTGCCTCAGCAGTGCCACAGGCTGATCGTTTCCATGCCACACCTCACTGATGCTGGAGTTTGTGTTAAAGGAGCCCCGACCAACTACTGAGTGCATAAATGAACATACTTTAAAGAACTTGAACTTTTCTGTTTTGCAAATTCTTTTTTTGATTGATCTTAGGAAATATTCTAATATTTTGAGATACAGATTTTTGACTTTCATTAGCTGTAAGCGCTAATCATCAAAATTAAAACAAAAAAAAAACTTTTGAAGTGTTTTACTTTTACATGTAATGATTCTAAAATATATGAAATTACACTTTTTGAAATAAGTTACAAGAAATTTTTTTTTCGAACTTTTTCACAATATTCTAATTTTCTGAGATATACACCTGTAATATACAAACAGTGGTGCAGGGCATTGCAGCACAGCTAAATCCCCATATAAGCATTAAACCAGATGAAGGAAACACAATATAGGCCTATGTGCCAACAGGGTGTATTTCCTTTGACGTTTTTTTTTTGGCATACTCTCACTCAAAGATAATTACCAAGTGTTCTAAATATAAGAGTTTGGTTCTATGCCAAGCGCAGTCATGTGTCACAACAAACCCCCATGTTGAGTGAGTGATTGATTTTATTTCATCTCTGGAGTTTGAGGTCATACTCAAGAACCCCTTATGTGCCACCTACAGTATTACTATTAAAAAACAAACACTAACATCAGGTAATTTAGAAAGAAATGTGCAAGGAAACAAAGTTGGGATTGGAGATGGATTGATATTCTAGCACAGTCCTAGAGAAAAGGCCACTGGAACTGAACTTTAAGGTCTTTTCCTCTAGAGACACAATGTGGAAACAGGCCACCAACAAGACTTCCGAGAGAAAACAAACTACTCAGCAGAATAAAGGCTTCTATGGGTGTATCTAGTGAACAGAATGCAAAGGTTGGTCTCTGAAAGGCAGATCAGATCTTTGTCTACACAGTTCCTACAAATCCAAATTGTCCCATGCATATAGGCCAATAATGCATCACAGCCAAAGCTGAAGATCCAATATCAAAGAAAAACAATTACTGAACACAGTCAGACCACCCAAAGCAAGCCTTCGAACCACTGACAGAAACTAGCGTGCATGGAAAAACTGAGTGGGACAGAAGTCTCATGGGAACTGATGAAGAGAAGAAAATGGAAAATTGTGGTTGCCAAATTGTTGCTGTAAAAAATGCCATGATTTGACAAGTTTTCATTTTTACAGTTTCAGTTTTTCATGTTTTAGTCAAAAATGTTCTTTAAAATGTGTGTGTTCTCTAAAGTGTGTCAAGCTGCAGAAAGACCAAATTTATCAAACATGTATATACAGAATAAACATAAAAACATACATTAAAAATTCAAGTAACAGTTAACATGAACGTTTAAGTAGTAACTAATATTTTAAATATAAAAAACTGGACATCATTGGTAATTTTATTGTTTTATTGATTAAACAAAACAAAAGATCATTTTATTTGTTGTTTGTTGATTTTAGATATAACACTTAGTGAAACGATTTGTGTGTCAGTACATTTTGAACATTTTCAGCACATTTCAACAATAATGTGATAATACTGATAACCGTGATCAATTTAGTTACTATAATCATAAGACATTTTAATACAGTTACATCCCTTTATGACTAATGACCCTTAATCTCAGGAAATGAAACAAAAACAACCACCTTCATACTACAGTCAAGGTCTCTGTAGAAGGCTTCTATGATAGAGACATCCATGTTAAACCTGTACCAGAGATTTACAAGTATTCGAGGCGAACCTGAGCCATTTGAAAGAGCGTGAACCATCTCACCCTGCAAAAGCTCAAAATTCCTTGAATTCCTGTCTCCTATCCTCTCACAACTCTCGCCGAAAAAACAAGCGTTGATATCAAAATCCCCCAGGAAACTATGTCACAATGTAAACAGATTTTCGTAAAAACAGTGCAATATTTTTGTTGTAAGCATTTGAAAAGAGCAGCAAGAAACACAATAGAAAGTCTTTTGATCCTGCTGCTGCCCGCCGAACACAGGAAAGGAGGGGACGAACATGCATTCAAGACATTTCTATTGTTTTCCTGATCCCTCTGTCTCTCTTGAAAAATTACTCGCATTATGAGTATATTATGAGTTGCACTTGATAGTGCTCTCAGACACACAATAGGCCATGTCAAACTGTCGGAGAGGCAGGTTATGAAGGTTTTAGTAATTTTCATGAATAAAAAGAAAACAGCACTGACTCGAGATGTCCCCATCACAATCGGTCT
This sequence comes from Labeobarbus marequensis, assembly GCA_034780575.1. Taxonomy (NCBI): domain Eukaryota; kingdom Metazoa; phylum Chordata; class Actinopteri; order Cypriniformes; family Cyprinidae; genus Labeobarbus; species Labeobarbus marequensis. The sequence continues at coordinate 20,619,268 of JAUZSZ010000091.1, read as the reverse complement.
TTGCTGCAACATGAAACACATTTTCAGGCATTTCAGACCATCTTCCACACAGTGTGTAGGCCTATCCTAATCTTACATAACCCTGTCTCCTGTCATCCAACATGAGCATCTGCCTTGAGTGCTGAAATCTCAGAGACCCTGCAATGTTAACAAATCATCGATATGTCTCCAAGTAATGTTTAACCTCAAGCTAAACAGGAACTCCATTTGTGCAGGTCTCCCCCAAAATAGCTCTTTCTGTCCGAACAGGATGATCGTCAGAATGAAATGCACGTTCCTTCATGTGCACAGCCGATCTGCAAAGGCAGAATGTTATGGCTTGGCAGACAAGGCTCTAATTTATATTTAAGATGGTGAAAATATGAACATAAACACGTCAAAACAGAAGAGCAACTCATAACAAGAGGTCACAGACAGTGCCTGCATCCTCTGCGCTTCATAAATATGTCTAAGGCCAAAGGTGGAGGTTTTCCAACACATACAGACATGCGGACAAGCGCACACACACACACACACACATTGTTCAACATATTGATTGTACTAGCATACAATACATAACCTACCATACAGAACGGTTTTTGCTGACCTTGCAGGATTCATTCAGTCCAACTATTTAAACAGCCTTCTGTGAGTCTCATTAAAATTTCAAGACCCTCAGAGACTAGAGTCTAAACCTTGAGTCTGAACTTATAAAAATTAGCAATCAGGGATCAGATTCGATGACATTTGGCCTTCCTAACAGACACCTTCCGAAAATGAAACCAAGGTCTTTTATGATGCTGCTGATACAATATAACATCATAAGATATTGTAGATATGGCCTGTTTGCAGTTGTCTAGCAACTATCTTCGATTAATTTAATCTACAAAACAAAGAGTCTGATTATTGGAAAAAGATAAAGAGAGCAGCAGATACCTGGTCATGTAATCTTAACATGATGGAGGTAACCATGAAGGGAGACCATAGGCAGAAAAAAACAAAACAAAAAAAAAACATTTTCTATTAGCCACTTATGATTTCCTTATAAGTTTGAGGGTTTTGGACATCATACTGCAAGGGAGAACTGAAAATAGAATCAAACTGACATTATATGACATTAATTTTTAAAGAAATTAATACTTTTTTCAACAAGGATGCATTAAATTGATCACAAGTCACAGTAAAGACTTTTACATTGTTACAAATTATTTGTTTCAAATAAATGCTATCCTTTAAATCAGCACATTATGATTTCTGAAGGAAGATGTTACACTGAAGACTGGAGTAATGCTGCTGAAAATTCAGCTTTGCCAGGACAAAAATAAATTACATTTTAAAATATATTCAAATAGAAATCAGCTATTTTGAATTGTAATAATATTACACAATATTATTGTTTTTACTGAATTTTTGATCAAATAAATGCAGACTTGGTGAACATAAGAGACAATTTTAACAAAACTTTAACAAATATTACAGACCTCAAACTTTTGAACGGTAGTGTATATGTACACCCACACACAACAACGACAAATCAACAACCTAGAAAGCTTGAGAAATCCATAATATTATCCACATGACTTAAAATAAATGACCTCTATAATTTGAAGTTTTTGTGCAGTAAAACATTTAATCCATGGATGAGGCAAGATGCAAGGCATGATGAAAGACAGAAGAAACTCTGCAATATCCACATTCCTTCATTTTATCCACTTTTATATCATTGTGCAATAACATAATACAAAATGGAAAAATGTTGACCAAATATTTTCATAGGCATCACTGCCACACACAACGCTGCAGTGTCGAACAACAAACCGGTTTATACTCAGAAAGTATATAAAATCTCTCCTATATCAAGCTATTAAATCACTTGGTTATTTCCATAACATCAGGCAACATGACACTTGCACCAGATGTCTGTAGTTAGAGTGTAGTGCCTGGATGCCACGCACATGTGAAAAACATTGTTCAGATACAAAAACATCCTGTCAACCCAGAGTAGTTGCTATAGAAAGAAAAGTGTCTAGTCACATTGTGCAAATCACACTTGGAATGATTAAGACTCATTAGCACTAAATGGAAATGTGTCCTTTACAGTCCAACCAGTGACAAGTAATTCAAGTGTGAGTTCCTGTGACAAACTTTGCAATCACATTAAAGGTCAAATCATGTTCAGCTGGGATGACTTGATACTCCGAATTCAATCTGCAGTAATTCAGTGTAGTTTTGTTGGCAACAGGAACAGTTTTCAAAATAGAGTCATTTGCTTGAGAAAATTCAATCAAGCCCAGCCTTGAGAGCAACATTGATACAGCACAAGCTCAGATTGTGGAGACTGAGAAACACTGTGGCTTTTGACAGAGCTGATACATGGCCTTAACATGGCTGACAGAGACGCTTTTCACCAAGAAATACGGTCTCCAGACTGACTCTCTCTGACTCCAAAAAACAAACAAGTGGAAGCCCTCAAAAACGCAGATGAGAGACAGGCTGATCTCCAAACAAGGCCATTTTTTTTTTACTGACAATACAGGAGAAAGCATGACAACGTCCTTCATTTCTGTACAAAATGAAATTTACTGACAAGTTTTATCTGCTAAAGGAGCTGCAGTTCAAGTGGATGGAGGTGAATAGTTTGTTCCAGCAAGTTCACACTATGAGCACACTGTGTTTATCACCAAGGACAAACCTGAACTTGAACAGCACGAAAAAAGTGTCTAACTTGATCAGAAACTAAGCTTATCTTTAGGGCTAGATAATCTGACACACTTTCACAATTAAGGGTAATGTTTTTGCCACATAATGCCAACAAGGTGAAAGGACGGAACTCAATTCACTCAAGTTTTTAAAGTTTGAAAGGATACATCCATGACTTAATTGACCGAATGAGCAAATTGACAACCCCTCACTCAGTATTGTTTTAGTATTATAATTGAGATACTGTTAAAGATTTTACATATTTTGAATTAGATTATTGTCATTCAAAATGGGAAAAAAGAACAAAGCAAGTCCTTTTTACCAATTTATTTATGTTTTATTTTAAGTTTTAGGTTATTACAAGAACCCTGCACTCAACACCAGAAGAGAAAAAACATACATTATCTGAGGTGATCCGCTACACTTACATAACTTGCCTAATGCCAATAAGCCTATACCTAATCCAAAGACAATCATGGCTGAATATTCATGAAACTGGTTGGAATTTAGAGATGATATACAAGAATGACACTGAGGCCTGAAATGCACAACCATATCAGCCACTCTGACAGCACTCATTTACAGTGTTGCCAATTTAGCTGCTTTGTGGCTAGATTTAGCGACTTCCCAGCCCCTTTTCAGACTTTTTTCAAAAGTTTAGTGACAAATATAGCAACTGCTTGGACAAACCTCATCTAAGTTCTCATCTTGCCCACTGATCTCTATTCATCTTTATATAGATCAGTGAATTTGGCATTATGATGTCATCTAGTGACATTTAGCTACCAGTTTTAGCTACTTTCAATTGAAAGCAGTTGGTAACACTGCTAATCAGCAGCAATGACCACAACAATGTTTTGTAATGCTTATCTCAAATCTAAAAAAAACAAAACAAGTAACGTGAGTTACGCAATTAGATTACTTTTTCAAGTTACTAGTAAAGTAACACATTACTTTTAAATTTACAAGAAAATATCTGAGTGACTTTTTCAAATAAGTTAATCTGTTTTCCCATTTATTCACTGACACCTCTCTTGTCCCCGGTTTGAGCGAAACTGGGAGTGAGGGGCAGAGGCACTTCATACACTCTGAGGCTTATTAATCTCACTTTTGGTGTGCAAGGGCCTTTACAGTTGCCAAAAATATAACTTTTGGGTTTGTGACATTAAAAAGTAATAAGTAAGCCCAGCTCAGGTGACAAAAAGTAACAAAAAAAGTAATTACTTTTAAAAGCAACTTTCCCCAGCATTGCCAAGAGATGCAGGCTGTGTCTGAAATCTCAAACTCTCTGAGTAGATAGACACTTCAACTGATTAAGTATTTTGCTACTATTAAAAATGATGATCTACATAGCATGAATGATGAGTGCAACATGAATATCCAGACATACTACATTCGTCATGTTGCCATTATCACATGGCCAACAATCAGTTCAAATAGTAGGTCATCCGGGTACTTTTGTATGAATACTGTCAATTTGGAAATACTTTCACCTACTATATAGTAGGGAATTACACATATTCAGATGCAGCCCATTCAATTTGTTACGCTTTGTGGAACCGAACCGCG
>JAUZSZ010000091.1:20138660-20151266 GCA_034780575.1 Labeobarbus marequensis | reverse complement strand
ATTTGAAATTCTTTTAGTTTTCATTTTATTCAAATTTAAAAAAACGTCCCAACATTTCCGGAATTCGGGTTGTATTTTTCATTACAAATACATTGATCAGAATATCAATTCAAGTGAAAAGTTTAACTTTAATGAAGCCTGACTTGCTTCAAACAAGTGTTTTGGTTTTCACAGGCTGTTTGAACCATTTATGAATGTACAGAAAAGTCAGACCTTGCTGCTGCATTCTTAAAGTAGTACAGTTTTACAGCTCTGGTTCCTTTCTTCTCCCTGCCTGGAGCCAACCTGACATGAGTAGAGCACCTGACCTATTCCAGCATAATGCGTTCTGTGATTTCTGCTTATGAAAGAAGAAAAGAAAAAAAAAGCATTAAGACGGTGAAGAATGCTCCTGCTTTCTAAGCCAAATTAAGCCATCATATAACACTTTCCCCCCCTCTTTCCTCTCTGTCATGCACCCCTAATACCCTTTTATCTCCACGGCCTACGTCACACTTTGAAGTAGACAGAGGATAGAGGAGGCGGGTTACGATGTGACCCTTGACCTCTGAGCTTACTATTGTGGCCCATTAACAACAAAGCCTGTGAAACAAAAGTAATATACGGAGCTTGATGGCTCAGCCGTTTCACGTATAAACATCACTTGACTATCCTCTGGCTGCACGTGAGAGCTGTAAGGGAGTGGAAGTGCTCACTCTCTACCACATAAACCAATGCAAGTCGTGCAGATCATTATGAGGATTTTATTAAACCGTTTAGGTTAGTGTTCGAGAGGAATGTGTCTTAAAGGGTCTGAAAATTCCACACGAGACTAAAGCCAAAGTAGATGAACCCAAACCATGTTAACCTGAAACAATAGCAAACTGACTACATATTTGGGCATTTCAAATTATATGTATATGTATATATGCACTTTTAGAATGCATTTGATTTCATTATTATTAGTAGAACCACTATTTCCAGTATTGATACCAGAAGCAAGTACTTTCAGAGTTTACATTTTCAAATTAAAACAACAAATTTGAATTTTACAATAAACTGTTACCACTCTTTTCTACCAGATAGTGAATATGGATTTTATATAATATAGGCATCATATTAAATATCAGGCAAAATCAAAACTACATGTTTTGTTTTGTTTTTTTGCGTAAAATGTGATATTTACAGTTTGCCATTGGGAATAAAACACCAAAAGCTAACATTTTTATTTCTATTTATTTTATAAATAACTATCTATCCATCTATGCATTTAAGATATATCGATCAATATTTTGACCGATATATTGGCAACTATACTGCTATCGGCTAATATTTCTTTTTTATATATCTACTGAATTTTTCCCCAATTCAAAAAAGTAATATATACTCTATAAAGACACAAAAATGTATAATTATATAAATTCAAAAGAAATTTAGGAAAACAGGTTTCAAAACAAGAAAATACAACTTACAAGAGAAATTTGGCTTAAATTTCTTAACAGAAATTAACATTTATTTATAACATGGGAATGAGACTTCTCAAACACATGGCACAATCAATTTATATACATTCCATTAGGAGAACAGTGCAGACACATATAGTAGGAGGAGAGAATACAGTGACCGACGACCTAAAAACAACCCCTGACCAGGCTTCCACTGACCAAATGAGAAAACAAAACGCACTGCTCAAAGTTAAAAAGGTTCTTAAAGAAACACTGCTGTTTTCAAACAAAGAGGCAAAGCTACAGTTCATAATACTACCTATTTAACACAAAATCGATCAGGAGTCTGTCAGGAGTCATCTACCACAGTGCTAGGCTGCCTGTCCTCTGTAATAAAAAGTGAACAATGTTTAACAAAGAGATCTGTAGTTTCTCCTGTCTTCATGGTTCTCTTCACAACAAAGATTCAAAAAAAAAATCTCTATCTTGCTTTTCACCGGCTTAATAGTGCTTTAAAGCTAATTGCACATAATGATATACACTTCTTTCTCTTCATTTAGTTGTATTTGTGTCTATGCACATATTAATAAGTGAGGTTAAAACAGACATCTTCAGTTCAGGTTTCATTTCAACTTCTTTTTGTCAGCTTTTCTTCAAAACTTCCTACACTATGTCTGTGTGTGTGTTTGTGAGACGGAGTTTAACCAGGGGTTAAGAGTTCAGTGGCCTGTCAGGTAATCCTGCGTGGAGTCGGAAGCAAAGGAGTCCGCATCCTCATTGTCAGAGTCGTCGCTGCTGTCATCTGCGGCCGGTTCACCGCTCAAAGCAATTCGTGCGTAGTCATCCGTGTCAATGGACTTGCAGAAGTGAATGGCGTATTTTAGTTTCTCCTCCAAGACTAGCTTACAGGAGTAGCGAGGCAGCTTGAGCAGGAAAAAGCAGGTGTAGGACTCTGGGAGGAAGTGGTCCGGGGGGTTGTATTTGTCCAGCACCTGGTCAAATATGACAAAAACTCTAAAAATGAGCACTAATTTATTTGTACACATCATTTATCTAATATTCATATACATATACACACAGGTTACAGTTTTTACTACATTTTTGATAAAATAAATGCAGCAATGGCAGTGTATATATACGCGGTTAAGTGGATATTCATTTTTGGGGAACAGTCCCTTTAAGTGACACTTTCCAGAGCTACAAGTTACCTGCACCACAAAGTCTCGTCCACGGAAGTCTGCGATGGTCCTGGGGAGGCGTGTGCGACCCCAGACGAACCTGAGGAAGAGCGAGCGTTCGGTGTTGGAGAAAGACTCCATCACCTCCCAGAACCACTGGATGAGAGGAGCAGTCGGTTCCACCCCCTTATATGTGGCCACTGATTTGAGCAGGTGCAGGGGGATGTCTGGACTGCCACACACCTAAACACAAACAAGTGATATGCAGTCTAATAAGAACTCATGATGACATTTGCTCAGTCTATGTTTGTATGTTGAAGACGCACTAACCATGGTCTCCAGCTCATAGCCAGTAAAGAGAGAGAGCAGAGGCACCGGTACCACACGTGCCATACCTTCCCTTACTGCAGACACCTGCTCATCGAACTCATGCAGCCTGAAGAAACAAAACAACAACATATCCATTTTTTTTCATCAAAACTTTTTACTCCAGAGAACTGGTTGGTAACATTTTTTTCAGCAAAATATTCACACCTGTAATTTATTGCTAGCCGCACATATTCACTGCGGTTATCTAGGCTGATGTGGGAATGTTTGGAGCTGAGCTGGACTTCCTGTCCACAGGCACTGGGCACAGTGAAGGGCAGAGGCATAGCTTCAAACTCCTCTGCAGACGCCTCATTATCTCTGATATACATCAGACCGGGAATAAAGTCCTTGTCCACCTAACAAACACAAAAAAAGGGTGAGGTCAGATGTAAAATACTGTGAAAAGCAAGCAAGTAAAACTTGAAATAAATATAATATATATGCACCATTGTGCAAAAGTTTGGAGTGAGAATTTAGTTTATTTCTTTTTAAAGAAATGAACACTTTTTCAACTAGAACCCACTGAATTGATCAACAGCAACATTAAAGAAATTTACGTTTCAAAATATTTATATTTCAAATAAATGCTGTTCTTTTCATCTTTATAACCAAAAAATCCTAAAAAAAAGTGCAAATTTCCACAAAATATTAAGCAGCACAACTTTTTTCAGCATTGAAAATACCAAAAAAAAAAGTGTTTCTTTTTTTTAAGATTTATCTTTGGCTTTAATTTTGATAGGACAGATCAAAGTTGACAGGAAGCAAAGTGGGAGAGCGAGAGGGGGTATGGGATTGAGAAAGGTCTGCGAGCTGGGACTCGAACTCGCGACGCCCGAAATGCAACGGCGCTATATGTCGACACGCTGCCCACGAGGCTATTGGTGCACACAAGAAATGTTTCTTGAGCACTAGAGACTAGAGTAATGGCTGCTAAAAAAATTCAGCTTTGCCATCACAGGAATGAATTACATTTTAAAGTATTGTTATTTTTAAATTGTAGTAGCATTTCCCAATTTTACTATTTTTTTTATATTTTTTGTTTGATAAAATCAACAGTATTGGTGAGCATACAAGACTTCATTCAAAAACATAAATAAATAAAACACAAAATATAATAAGTATCACTAGTATTTTGAATGACTTGAGCATATTTAAATAAAACTTCCAGAATCAGGTCCCAGTAAATCTTCAAATTGCAGTTGGATGATCTGAGTGATCAAGGAGGAGTATATCCTGTGGAGGAGACTGTCACCATGACCTAGATTCATTCAACAAAATTGACTGAAGATAGTCTAAACCTGCGCAAATGACTATAGAAAAGGAATGAAAAGAACGTGTGGGTGTTTTTGAGTGCATCACGGTCAGTGTCTCACTGTTGTCTTGTGCTCGGTAATCTTTCTCTTTAACCTTTCTAATATCTCCAGGCAAAAGCAACAAACAATAGCTGCTCTGTGAGCAAGAGACGTCCTGCGCTGACAGAAACGTCATCACTGCAGACGTCTCAGCAACACATGATCTCAGCATGAACGCAGGAGACGCATACACTCACATTCATTTTTACACATCACACGTGCATGTGCATACACTCACCCACACACTTTACTGTGCATCTCAAACAGCACATCTCAGAGAGCAATAAAGAAAAAATAAAAATGATATCTGAAAATGATATCTGCAAAACTGCTGGGAAATGCAGTCTTACTGCAGCACAAACATACCACATAGATTTAGAGAAAGCTGCTTACAGTACATATGCATTAGAGGCGGTAGGTTTACGGCTGTCATCCATGTCAGCTGACCGCCATTATAGACAAATGTACAGAATGCATTTACTCGGGTATGTACGCTCATTCCTTTCTTTTACATAAATTCAAAAGGGCTTGCCATAAGCTTCAACTACAGACAGACTTACCATGTCATGTAATCAATGTAATGCTGGGGAGTATTCCAGAAAGCAGGGTTAACTCTTAATCAACTTGATTAATCTAAACCTTATTACTCATGGCTATCGGTTGCGAAATGTGGCTAGAAGTTCATTCTGTCACTAAAAATATAAATGAAAAAAGACTGATCAGTCTTCTTTTAGTTCAATCAACCTTTCTTTTTAAGTGCGGTTTTTAGCAGTTTTGTTTTGATTTTTGGTTTGTCTTAGATTTATTATTTTGGTTTGATTTTTTGTGTTTCATTTCGGTTTTGTGAATCAATCAAATCAAATCAACCAATTCAAAAAACGAACACACAAAAAATAAATAAATAAAATCAAAACAAATTCTAAACAGAAAATTAAAGACAGACTTTGGGAAAAACATTTTTGGTTTAAAGTAAGATGTCACATATGTATTTTTATTATTATATAACTATATACTGTAACAATGTATATTTTTGCCCAGGTACAAGTTAAGCCCAGGTATGTAGCATAACCTGCTTTCTGAAAACCCCCCTGAAGTGTTACTTGAAAATAAAAACACCAAAAAAGCAGCAAAACAAAAAAACAAAAACAAACAATAAAGCAAACAAACAAACATGGTTTTATTTTTAATTGAAAATTTTTCTTTTTAACATTTAGGTTTTAGTTTTGTGAAAGTTTTAGTTTGCGATTAAATTCTTGGATTCATACACACACGGTCCTACCTCACTGAGATCTGCAATGGTCAGGTTCATGCCTGCCAGCTGTTTCCACACAGGTTCAGCCAGGTAGAGACTTAGAGGACTTCCTGTACGGATTGCTATGCCCAGCAGTACTCCTATACACAAATAAAAGAAGACAGCATGGTAGATCAAAAGATCTAATGGAGGGAAGTACTACAGCTGTAAAATTTTAGACTGTTTCATCAAGCCTTGAAAGCATTTTCAGTGTGGGAAACACAAGCAGAAGGTACCTAGGAAGCGGAACATGCTGATGTGCAGAGGCGACTTGGCAGCTGGGTTGAGCAGGAAGCAATCTCTGTTTGCTCCTGACTCGTCTCGGCCGTTAGGAGTGACGATGAGGAGAGGAGTGAGACCGTTCTGTAGTTCCTCACACATTTCTGCGATAGATTCACTGTATCCGCCACCACAATCATCAACTGACTCACCTAAAAACACACACAAATGGTAAGAAACATGTTAAAGATATGATCTAAGGGCCTTTTCCCTTCTTTTCCCATCTTTCATCCCTCTCTAAATATAAACCCACCCACAAACTTGACCTTCCAGACCCGGTGTGGCAGCAGCAGGCTGTCAGGGCTGAAAGAACTCATCTTAGCACACATCTGCCCAAATACTGACTTGGTGCCATCCGGTCCTGCCAGTCCTCCTTTACTGCGGGAACGCTTGACCTGGTCGAGAGAATGAGACTAAGTTATTACAGGTTTCTCCATATACAGCATTTCTGCTCTGATGTATAAACTCCATTGTTATGCTTTCCGGCTGTGAGACTTGCCAGATCAGTGTCAGGCTCTAGGGGCCCTATTAGAGGGCCACTGGTCCATGAATAAACATATTTGGGTGTAAATCTCATGAAGAACCGGTCCAAAAACAAATCACACATTTATATGATGTTTAATGACCAAATCCCTTAAAATATTAAGATTTAGTGCTGCTAACTCCCTCAAAATTCTAACAAAAATAAAACGGATGATAATAATCATATGGTGTACACAGTACTTGCGTGTCCGTGCTGACAGGAAGGAGCAGGAAACGCAACAATAATTACGGTGATTAGAGAAAGGGAGACAATTTTACGGAGGACCCGCGAGCTATTTTTGCCCATTAAAAGTAATTGTTCATTTTGGATTCTGTTTACCACTCTAATGAACTCTCAAACCAAATGGGAAATGCAAGCAAAAATGATCTTTGGTGAATAAATAAAATGCATTTTGTTCATAGTTTTTCAAAATGGAAACATACATGGTTTAAAATTGCAACAAAAGAATAACTGTCTGACTCTTTCTGATTAGAGCAAATCAATTGTATTTTCTTCTTATAAGGTTAAAACATAACAACAACAACAACAACAACAATAATAATAACAATGGGTTACTATTCAATATACTGAAATAAAAATCTGTTTGCCAACATATTTCAAACATGCAAAAAAATTAATACATTAGTTTATGGAAAATATTACATTTGTACTCTGACTGTGAGATTTATTTGAGGCCAAATTAGGATAGAGTTGATTGCAAATTTCAAACTACATGTGCAGTTTAAACAAGTGTACCTGTATCCTGTTTAGCTCCACCACCGGCCCATGCTGCCTGTCTCTAACCATAGTGGCTTGAACCACTTTACGGAATGCTGCCTCCTAGAGATATTCAAAACAATTATTAATAAATATAATTAGGACTTGTCATGCAAGTACTATCCACAAAAATATTCTTACCTTGCCCTGCGAAATAAGGATTCCACGCAGCGTGTCAAAACCAACAGAGACACCATGTCCAGTTTCACCCAGTCGCCCTTCTAGGTCAAACATTGGGATACAGGGGCAGAAGAGCTCAGAGATGTGGTGCAGGAGCAGTAATCGGTTCCTCAGGCCTATGATGGCGATCTCCTGCAGGTGGTTGTATTCCATAGGAACCTACAGATATACTATATTTAATACACTTAAAAAGATGAACTGTTAAATATTTAGTTTTTTGCCTTTTTTTGTAGTCCTATGTGATTTATCTATATTTGGAGGTACATTACCTGAGCAGGCAGTTTTCCAGCATTGGTAGGTTTACTAGTGGACCAGGCAAGTGTGTGTGCTGAGCCACAAGCCACACGGTTGATCTTCTTGCCCTGCAGTGCTGCCACCAGCCTGGGACGCTGAATAGCATTGGTGGTCCCGTCACCGAGCTGACCCTCATCATTGTCACCCCATGTGTACACTTCACCTGTGTGTATAAATTCATGTCTTTAGCAAATACAAATAGGTAATACAGACTATGCCAGACAAAAGAAAACCTGAAATCTGTTTTATATAAACACGCTACATGATGACCTACCATCCTCTGTGCAGCATACACAGTGAAGAGAACCAGTTGCTATGGCTATGACCTTCTTGCCTTGCAAACCCTGGACCTGCCGGGGTCTGCGAACATGATCATCCGAACCATGTCCCAGTCTGTGGTAGTCGCCTTTCCCCCTAAAACAAACACAAACGTAAAATCTCTACATGTGTTCTCACTAAATAAAACATCAGTTTATATACCACTGCATTGTGGGATTGATTACCATGTGTAAACTGCTCCAGACTTGGTGAGAGCCACAGAGAACTGAGAGCCACATTCCACTTTCACAACACCCAATCCAGTTAATGAGTCAATCTAAGCACAGAAAGAGAGAATGAGATACGAAGATTTATACAGGAATCACTAACCAGAAAGCCTTTGAAGCTTAAGTAACTACAGCAGCAGTCATACCTTCATAGGCACTTTACATCCATCACTTCCTCCTCTGCCCAGTTTGCCATAGTCTCCATCCCCCCATGACCACACCATGTCATCATCTGTCAGACACAGGGTCTGGGCGTCCCCACTGCCACATGCAACGTCTATCACCCGGTGACCCTGCAGTGCCTCTACCTATAAACATGCACAGACAATTCACAGAATATACAGTGTTTGAGAGTAGAGATACTACAAACTAAACCAAACTTAGCAGCAGTTTAAAAAAAAAAAAAATCAACTACCACTGACTAATTTTGTTTGGTTAGTTTACAGTTATTATAATAATAGTAATAATAAAAAACTATTTATCATATCAAAATATTTCAAATATAATGATGTTATTAAATTATTATTATTATTATTAATTATTATTATTATTATTATTATTCCCACACCATCTTCAATGAATGAATTTCCATAATTTTCCAGTTGCTTAATAAAAAAAAAAAAAAAATTACAGAGATTGTACTTAGACAACAATAAACACTTGAAACATAAAGTGTTACAAAAGTATAACAAAATTATAATATAATATATATTACAAAAGTCTAACAATATTAAACAATGTCATATGGCATGGTTTTGTTTTAGAAAAAGTTCTATAATGTAAATGTGTTATTTTCTATTTGCAGTCTTTTGTTTTCATGCCAGATAAATATGTATAACATGTAATGAACGCACCAGTTTTGGTTTAAGCTGGTCCTCACTGTCTCCATGACCCAGGCGACCATAACGACCTTTGCCCCACGTGTATAGCTCTCCACTGGCTGTAATGCAGGCGCTATGGGCCCCACCGGCCGCAATGTCCACTACTTCCACCCCTCTGAGAGACTCGATCACGCGTGGACGGTCACATGGGCTGGGAAAAAGACAGCACTACCAGTCACACATACTATACCTCTTAGTATAAGCTGCTAAACCGAATCAGTGATAGTCTAGCGCACATATTGGAGTGGGTAATGACTTTTGCTTCTTTAAGGAATTACACGAAGAAGTACTGTGGTAATATGATGGTATTCTGACATATCCCATAGAACAGTATTCAGAATTTCCATGGTACTCAAAGACACTAAAGAATATGATGGTATCATGTCCAAAATGTACTTTTCTGTAAGCATTTGTCTTCACTGTGAAAATGGGAAATTGTTAAATACTGAAAGTTAAGTATGCAGAAGGTCACTACATGAGATGAACCAAAGGTGCCCATGTGAAAGGACAACAGTAGTAACCACAGCATGGGGCTGACCTTCTGTTTCCATGTCCCAGTTTTCCATCTTCAGCCTCTCCCCAGGAGTACAATTCTCCTTCAGAGGAGAGAGCCAAGCAGTGCTTCCCGCCAGAGTTCACAGCCACCTTCCGGATGAAAACATGCTGGATTGACTCCAGCAGGGTCGGAGTAGAGACGGACTCTGTGCCTCCTATTCCCAGTCGACCACCGGCACCATATCCTGTAGCATACAGCTGAGGACAGCAAAGACAAGTTACTAAGGACATTATTCGGCTGACAAAGACATTAGAACAACTGCTGAATAAACAACATAGGTCTGTACTTAATAAAAAAAAATGTATCAGCTGGGCATTGAAAGAGATTTGTACTGAAGATTTTAAAGGAACCTTTGCTGGCTTTGAATTTTTAAACATTTTTAAAATGTGAAAAGCCTTACTTTCCCATCAGCGGTTACGGCGAACAGGGTCTGTTCTCCACCGATCAGCTGAACAGGTCGCAGTGTGGCTAGAGCTTCTGTTGGTGTGGGAACCTTGACTTTTGCTCCTTCAATACCACCTAACTGACCCCGGTGATTGTGCCCCCAGCCGTAGATGGTCCCACTGCCGCCCGCTGAGAGTGTCCAATCATCTGGCCGTCTAGTAACCAGAAAACATGAAGAAATTGTGAAATTTAATTTAAAAAAATAGCTATACTAAAATTCCATCCATTTAAAATGATACATAAAGAGCACCAAGTCATTTTTTTTTTTCCACTAGCTAAACACTGGTCTCAGATTTGTTTAGTTGATTTACCTGTTCATCCACTGAACTAACTGCTCATCCTGCTCCCTCTTAAACAGGTCATGACTCTCATGGAGTGTGTTCATGTTCTCATGGTCTGCCATGAGCTCACGGATTTTCTTTGCCACCTGGTGGAAAAGATGCAAAAAATTCACAGAACATAAATAAAACAGCTCTCCGTTAAGTAAGAGATTCTCTAATTTCCATCCAATATTAGAAATCCCTACCTCATCCAGGAAAGGGCGGGGCAAAGGTGTCCTCTTGTCCAGAGCCACTAACACTCTGGATGCGGTACAATAGCGGCGGAACCAAGCCCATTTGTGTGTCTCAGCACAGCATGGAAGAGTGTCCAACTCCAGATCACATGCAAGTGCCACCAACACCTGCACAGGACAAGAAAGTAATATTTTTGGAAAACTCATAAGGCAGTCTTACCATGTCCATTTGTTATGGAGACAAACATACCTTGAAGAAAGGACTGTGGAGCAGCTGTTTGCCACCTCTGACTATGGGTTCCTCATACTCATACTGTCTCTGTAAAGCCTCGGGAAGTCCTTTCACTAGAGCGGCCAGTGCACTTCCTGTAAAACTCTACACAACATTCAATACAAGTTATGTTAATTACATAATAAATAAATGAATACATGAATTAATTACATAGAACATAGCCTAACCATAGAGCGAGCCTCTCCTTCACTGTCTCCTAAGAGGCGGTTGATGTTTATGGATTGGCCATATTCAGTGGTTAGGAGCTTGCGTAGCCTCTGCAGGGCCCACATACGATGACCAGCCGCTGAGCAAACACAGAGACAAAATACACAATAGGATATTGATTCTAAAACCTTAAATTTGTGATTTCAAGATTAAATCTGAGACTCCAAGATTTCAAGTATTAAATAAACTTTTTTGCTAAAAGCCCAAGACACTTCACATCAACAATATCTCCAAAATATGGACTAGTATTAATTATAATAAAACAAATCATAATTTTATTAATTATACATACAAATATAAAAATGAAGAAAAAAAAATACTATACTGTACTATACTATACTAATTCTTTCAAAGGTTCTTCTCTTACCCAAGGCACTGAGCTGGGCACAAGCAGCAAGTGAGGCTGCCAACCTTGGCACAATGCCGCGGTTTGAAGCAAAGTTCAGGCGAAAGTCTAGCAGACATGTTACTAGATCCATCGAAGGGCAGGACAGAATGCAACGGTCTGACAGGAGGTCTTTAGGACCTGCGGGTAATTCAATAAAAAGGTCAAGCACTTCAGAAGATCATGTTACATATGAAGTATGTACAATGAAGTGATTTCATATTAAACTGGTGTACCAGCAGCAGGCATGATGGGATAGACAGTGAAGCGCCAGCCCCAGCCGTTAACAGAGCCATCACTGGTGAACTTCCATTTCAGCTCATCTCCTGGAATCCTCAATTCACTGGACCAATCAGACCACTCACGACCTAAAGGGGTGGGGACAAGTAAGGTCATGTGGCCAATGATCAAACAACTTTTTGAATAGTGTTAAAAAGAAAAATGGAAAAACAATGTGACCTGATCGAACAGACACAATCCTATTGGCTCCGTCCATGATGGTAAGAGGGTCATGTCTCCTTTCTGTTGAACACTGGCGATCAAACTCCACCCTCAACCCTTCAGCACCTAAAATAACCACACGCAAGATCAAATTTTATGTCTTCAAATCTTCTACATCTTACAGCACAGAGCTTCATAAAGCATCTACACTACAGTTCAAAAATGTTTTGAAAAATTAATACTTTTCTTCAATAAGCATGTGTTAAACTAATCAAGTTACAATAAAAACATTTATTAGTATGTTACAAAAAAAATCATTTCAAATAAATGCCGTTATTTGAACATTCTATCTAACAAAAAAAAAAAAATCCTGAAAAATATTATTTCACAATATTACTGTTTGTACTGAATTTTTGATCAAATAAATCCAGCACTGGTCAATTTCCATCAACAATAAAATAGCTGATTATTTTTTTCATTCTGAAGAAAATATGAGTGGCTTGTGCAAAACTCCTACAGTACCTGTGGATAGGGGAGTGTATAGGGATTTAAAAATAATGATGCTTTGGCAAGCAACAGCAATGAGGTTGTTATGGCTGCTGAGATGCTGAATAAACAGAAAAACACAAGGTGACCTGGTATTTTCACAGTTCCGCTGGTGGAAGTGTCATCAG
>JAUZSZ010000091.1:20066858-20077036 GCA_034780575.1 Labeobarbus marequensis | reverse complement strand
ACAAATCCACCAATAAGATCAGAATCAGAATTAGAAAGAGCTTTATTGCCAAGTGTGTTTACACACAAAAGGACTTCATCTTGGTGTTAGAAGATTCCAGTACAGACATACATATAATTAAGGTAATAAAAATACTAATAATAAAGAAAATAGACAATAAATTATAAATAACAATAGTAATAAAAATACAGAGGAAAAAGAAAATGTCCATAGTCCTTAGAATTGCAGCTAAAATGCCTAGTTTAAAGTTAAAAACGTCATAATTATGGATTTGTTTCTTGCAAACATACAGCTTCTTAAGACATTCACTGATGGACTGGAGTGGTGTGGATTATCATGATGTTTTTATCAGCTGTTTGGACTCTCATTCTGACGGCACCCATTCACTGCAGAGCAAGTGTTGCAATGCTACATTTCTCCAAATCACTTTTGGGTGCCATTATCTTTACTGATACCAGATTATATATATTTTCTGTTCTCTTTAGTAACAGGGGTTGTCAACCAGAAGTTGTTGATGAAAAGCACAGATCAGCATGTGGACCATAGCAGGTGTTTCTCATGCACAGGTGTGAATAAAGCACCACCGGATCTCACCTGACGGTGCGGTCTTTTTGGGGGAGGCAGTCGGGGAAACCCCTGTATCATTCACCACCTCCTCCACACCTTTTACACAACAACATCAGGGAAATAGAAGAAGAAGAAGAGAAGAAAGAGAAATACAGGGAGGTGTACAGTGAGTAATAACCAGCGTTGGGGAGTAATGCATTAAAAACAGCGACACTGCTGAATGAAATAAACGAAATATATTCTGCTTTTTAATCACAGTTTTTATTGGGGTTTTTTTATTCAATAAGCATAAGCTGGTGTTTAATATATAATTAGAGATCATTGTTTTTGTACAATACTAGAAAAATACTGCCAGAAAAAAGCATATATTGTACAGTATCATTCAAAAGTTTGGGGTCAGTAAGATTTTTTGTTTGTTTGTTTTAATGACTTTTATTCAACAAGGAAACATTAATTGACAGTTCTAATGTTACAAAAGATTTATTTTCCTAATAAATGCTGTTCTTTTAAACGTTTCTGAACAATGAGCCCATTTATTAAAATGTATCACTTTTATCATGATTTCAGCATATTAGAATTATTTCTGAATATCATGTGACACTGAAGACTGGATTAACGATGCTGAAAATTCAGCTTTGATCACAGGAATAAATTACATTTGCATATATACTAAAATAGAAAAGAGTTATTTTAAATTGTAATAATATTGCTGATTTTTCTGTATTTTTCATCAAATTATTGCATAAGAGATTTCTTTCAAAAACATTTAAAAAGCCTACCGACCACAAAACTTTGAACAGAAGTATAGATTTCACTCATTCAGTTCAAGAAACTTCCCCAACAATGGCAATCACTGTAAAGGAGGTTTTGGATTTTAATATTTGTGGGAAGGTTGTGAGGCTCAAAAAAAAAAGGACACCGTGGAGAAAGATCAGTGCTCAGGTGCTGAAATGATGTCAGGACACAAAACCTCAAGTTAGAAGTTTCTGGAAAGATACTGAAATTCAATTCAACTTTAATTCATTTATTTTCAAGGCACACTTCAAAGTATTAAATACATGCATTCTGCATTTCCATGATTAAAATATATATTTCTCCATTTTTAGGAGTAGCTAATAAAAAGTAAAACTCTGGTATTTAGTAGCAAAGTGACATCAAATCAATATTTGTCTAAGGATATGTACTGTATAAGACACCTGCCTGTATTGACTTCTCTTCTTTAATCCAGTGGGGAAATCAATAAAAGATCAATACTTAGGCCAGAAATCAATGGCTTAGAAAAAGAGAATGTGGGACTAAACTACTCTTGTTAAAGGGGTCATATGATGTTGCTAAAAAGAACATTATTTGGTGTATTTGGTGTAATGCAATGTGTTTATGTGGTTTAAGGTTAAAAAAACATTATTTTCCACATACTGTACATTAGGGATGCACGACAAATATCGGGCGATATTTAATGCGCATCTTGTCAGTAAAGCCGGTTCTGTAATCAGCGGTAAATGCCATCACTTGCGTGATTTCACATTGAGCAGCATTTACTACACAGAGCCGTAGTTCACTGACAAGCTGCGCAAATCCACGTTCATTGTTGCTCCTCTATGCTCCGCCTTTCTGAAACGCATTGATTTTTACAAAGCTAATCGTTCTGAGAAGCGAGGCCTGCTCTGATTGGCCAGCTATCCAGTGTGTTGTGATTGACTGAATACCTCAAGCGTGTGACGGAAATGTTACGCCCCTTACCATATTGTGATGGCGTGTCCCAGCTCAACGAGACAAAAACAATAAAACCCATTACTAACGAGGCATTTGTTGCATCCAGTGGGGACATAATTGCTGGTTATAATGACTTATATTGTCTTTTTACACGCTGCGTTGCATCACTCTGCGTAAACATTACCATGTCTCCATTTGTGATCGGAGAAACAACAAACAACAAGCATTACCCTACACAGCTCAAAACTAGCGTTTGATTAATCAGTGGCACATTCTTTAAATATGAAAACATACTTACAGGCTGTGAGTCAGATGCACCAGACTGTCCTTTTAAAAGTTGCAATTGCCCCACTTTATAGAAACAGCTGGCATTGTAGACTACTCTCCCAGGTTCAGGAAATAGTCCTCCGTTAAAATGCGCTGCACACACTCTGATATTTGGGTTGAACTGTTCTGGAACAGTGTTGTAAATACAACTTAACCACTGATTTCTAGTTGTGTCCTCTTTTGGAAGCCCAAACAAAGTAGTTTCGCTTTCACAACGAAACATAGCATCTCCAGGACATGGCGCCGGCGGCAGCAACAATACTACAGCGAGAATAAAAATCACACCCCCTTTCATTGCGCATACATTTGGCCGGTGTTATTCAAATCTTCCCACACCATAACGTAGAGATGTGGGGGCGTGTTTGAATGAGCCATTTTAGAAGGGTGTGGACGAGTCTTCACTTTTATAAAGAATATCTCTTTGTGTTTGAGACTTTAGTCTTTGCAACTTTAGGGATCTTATCTATGCACAAACAGCTTGTAACAACCCAGAGAGAAATGAAAACTTGAAATCACATCATATGACCCCTTTAAGCATTTTTGATATTTAAATCACTCAATTTGATTTCCAAACACCGTTTAATTTTGCTTAAACATGTTTAAAAGAAAAAAAAAATTTATAGTTGGCTTTCAAATTGTTAAAACATATAATTTGTCATGGATATATAGAAAATAGCCCATCACGGAAAACATTTAGTGCATAGTAATAGAAGTTATGTGTAATGATATTTTGTTTTCATGTAAAAATGAAACAGGCATGATTATAGTGTTTAATTTTCTTTCAGTAAATGTTTGATATTTACACATAAATAGGTATTTAAATAACCCTTTTTCATTTAATAAATAATTCATTCTTTATATAGTTGAAATAACTGAATTTTTTAAAACTTGCACTACCATTCATAAGTTTAACATCATTTTTTAAAGAAATTAATACTTTTATTCGGTAAGGATGCATGAAATTGATTAAAAGTGACAGTGAAGACTTTTAATGTTACAAACAATTTCTATTTCAAGTAAATTCTGTAATTTTGACCTAATTCTTCAAACAATCCTGAAAAAAAAATATCACAACTGTTTTTCAATATTGATAATAATGATAAATGCATCTTGAGCAGCAAATCAGCATATTAGAACGATTTCTGAAGAATCATGGGACACTGAAGACGGGAGTAATGATGCTGAAAATTCAGCTTTGCCGATTCAGGGAATTTATTATTATTATTTTTTAAAATTGTAATAAAACGTAAATACAAACATTTGAACAGTAGTGTATTTCATAATGTGACCTGTTGCGCTTAAGCAAGTACTGATCCTCTGTTTAGCATTGATACAAAGTTCAATGTTGGCAAACGGTGATGTCATTTACCTTTAACCTTGTTGTAGCAATTTAGTTGTTTAACTGTTGACATTTACAATAATTTCTGAGGGATTATAATGTTTGTACCAAGTAGTCATCAATGAGTTTTTTGACATCTAGAAAACAGGGTGGCCGATATATGATATGCAGTGCAATTTAATTGTAGCAAATGTGTCATACAGAATATTGCTGACATATTGTTGAACAATGTGGAAAAATGAATCATCTCTCTTTCCAGGCCAAGGAGGTCACGCATACTTAAAAGAATGGCTTTGGTGGGCTGGCTTGTTATCAAGTGAGTGACACAGATTAAACAACTCCCTTTCACCTTAAAGTCAAACTCAAAGCAGCTGTTCACATACAATATATATTTATCATGTTTGTGGCTCAGCATCTTTAAAGTAATTATTTGAATTCTGTCTGCTTTCACAGTGGGGGCTGGTGAAGCCGCCAATTTCGCTGCATACGCCTTCGCTCCTGCCACCCTCGTCACTCCTCTCGGGGCTCTCAGCGTGCTAGTCAGGTCTGTAAACCTTTGGTGAATTTCTCAGAATTATAAAAACCTGTTTATTGTTAATGTGCAAATACATTTTAATTGGACAGCAGGTGGAACGAATGAAATGCAGCTTTGCTTGGGAAAAATGTTACTGTCTTGCACTCAGAACCATAGTGATTCATGTTGGTGGTCTAGCAGTAATTGTTGTGGTTTCCTTTTTTGTTGTTTTCAAACCAAGTACGACCTTAATCTTAGTCATTGTAAGCATCAGCTTCACAAAGTGTTGCATTTTGTAATGCTCAATGCCAAAGTGTTAAAGGTATTAAATTCTCAAAAGGACAAAAACAAGCTTCACAAAGTCTCAGCTAGCCTACTTTATATTCACAACAAACCTAACATTAAAATAATCTTAAACAACTAAAATAGAAATAAAAAAAATATAAATTCACCTGCTCAAAAACAGGGAAACGGGTTGCAACAATTTTTGTGGGATTTCTAAACCTGGAAAAGTCATAAAATTAATCAAATTTCCATGTGCATTTTTATATGTTTTATGAAAATACATTTTTCTAGGTTTGCCAAACTATAAAATATTTTATCAGGTATATTTTCTTGAGTAAAATAATAGCAGGGAAAAAAAAAAAACAATTCAGTAAACCATGAACACCTGGGCAATTTTTGTGAATAATGGAGGGCCTTGGAATCAAAAAGGTGATATAGATGGTAAATATGCAGTCTCTAAAGTATGGCATGCTTTTTTTATTATTAATTTTACAAAAAACTACAGTACTTTTAATTAAGGGTGATTAAATAAAAACACAATGTTTATTTTTGGGTAAACTGTACATTTAAGGGTTTAATGCGTGTCTGTTTTTGCAGTGCGGTACTGTCCTCGTACTTCCTGACAGAGAGGCTGAACCTGCACGGGAAGCTTGGCTGTTTGCTCAGTATCCTGGGCTCCACTACCATGGTGATACACGCGCCTCAAGAGGAGGAGATTGACAGCCTGGAAGACATGGCCAAAAAACTGGTTGATCCAGGTAAGCTATGACATGTAAAGACAATGAAGGACCTCCTGGGGCCAGCTGCATGAACTGCTTAGACTAGTATTCATCTCGACTGGTCATAACTTTTTAAAATCAGCTACAAAAGGATGGACTGCTCTAATTTGAATTGAAAAGTAAGTCTGGTTACCCCTTGGCTAACTGGTAGTTGTTTGAACTAGATTTTAAGGCACAGTCTTAACATAGTGGCTGTATTTATGCAACTGGCCTTGAAACGTGAATAACTTGTTTTTATTCAGCAGTGTTGCTGAGTAATTCGGCTTCTTTAATATCAGTATTGCATTATTGTGCAGTTACACAACCATTAAAAAGTTTGGGATCAGAAATTTTTTTTGGTTGTCCTTGTTACAGTATAATAATTATACCTTTGAGAAATTGGTAATATAAATTAACATGTACCTACTATAGGGTTAGGAGTAGGGTTACTTGCATGTAATTATGCATAACTTATGCTATTACTATTGTAAGTGGATGTAATGTGTAACAAGAACACCGTTATAAAAAGAGTCTTTTTCTATTTTAATATATTTAAAATTGTCATTTATTCCTGTGATGGCAAAGCTGAATTTTCAGCAGCTTCAGTGTCACGTGATCCTTCAGAAATCATTCTAATATGCTGATTTCATGTTCAAGCGAATTTTTTTGTTTGTTTGTTTGTTTGTTTTTTGTTTGTTTTTTTAACAATGTTGTGCTGTTTAATATTTTGTTGGGAATGATCATCAATTTTTCAGGATTCTGAAAAATTAAAGAACAGCATTTATTTAAAAAAAAAAAAAGAAAATTAACAGTGTAAAAGTCTTTATCACTTCTGATCAATTTAATGCATCCTTGCAGAACGTAAGCATTAGTTTCTTTTTTCCCAAACTTTTAAACAGTTGTGTACATATTTATATCGATACTAAAAATGTGTTTCTTCAGGGATTCTTCTGAAAGGCTTTTGACTGCTTTATATAACTAATCCTAATTCTCGTCTGTCTCCAGGATTCGTGGTCTTCGCGACAGCTGTCATCATCATAGCACTCATCTTCGTCTTCGTATTGGGCCCACGCCACGGGCAAACCAACATCCTGGTCTACATCACAATCTGCTCTGTGATTGGTGCTCTGTCCGTCTCCTGCGTGAAGGGATTGGGCATCACCATTAAGGAGGCCATCGCTGGGAAGCCAGTTTTGCGAAACCCTTTGGCCTGGCTGCTGCTGCTGAGCCTGATAGCTTGTGTTAGCACACAAATCAACTACCTGAACAAAGCACTGGACATCTTTAACACATCCCTGGTGACACCCATCTATTACGTCTTCTTCACCACCTCAGTGCTCTCCTGCTCTGCCATATTGTTCAAAGAATGGGAACACATGGGCACCGACGACATAATCGGCACGCTGAGCGGCTTCTTTACGATTATCGTGGGCATCTTCCTGCTGCATGCCTTTAAGGACGTTAGCATTAGCTTGGCGACATTGGCCGTGTCTATCAGGAAGGACGAGAGGAACGGCCCTGTATTAAACGGCATGGCATCTCACAACCACTCCAATTACGAGCTGCTACATAACGACGTCACGGAGGACTTTGACGACAGAGAGTCAGGGTTGCCTTTCGACAGTGTCTCCAGAAGAAACGGTACTATGACAGTCTCTTAGGTTCAAAGAGGAACCGATATGCAGCAGTTGGTCTATGAAAATGTTTTGGCTGCTCTATGGATATTTGGCATTTTTCTTTTCTTCTCAGATATGAGATAAAACCTAAGACAATCAACTCTCAACGCAAAAACAAGAATACAAAAAAGATGGACCAGTCGATTGTACTAAGGGTTTTGTTTGGCTCAGTTTTGTTTTGTTTTTTTCAAACTAGACTACATGGTAAGCTTCATCTCATTCCTCATGTAGCACTGTAAATATACAACTGTACGTTTTTAAGAGACTTTTGTTATATTTTATGTACAGATATCTGTACTTACATGCATATTACACTGAGTTTCTTTCTACAAAATCAGTAGTTTGTAATAAAGACATCCAGTGGGAATGATGAGAAGACTTTCTCAGTTCATCAGCAGTGCTGTGATTATTTTTGAGGGGTTGTTGACCCAAAAATGAATCATTTACTCACCCTCATGGCTTTCCAAAATCGTTTAAGAATATATATGGCATGTTTCTCAAGCAGCCAGTGTTATTTTATTTGTAGTCATAGTTTTTCACGAAAACCTTTTAAATTAGATTTTGTCATTTATCAAATTTAGTCCATTATACCAAAGACTACAATACTTTTTTTTTTCCTATAGAACGTTTATTATACTGACTAATATTATACTTATACTTCATTGTGTTGATACGTAAAGAGCGTATTCATAACGCTACTGAAATTTTGATTAGCACGTTTAATTAGTTCAGTTTCATTCACGTCATTTTGTGCGGATATCACATTTATATTGTGTGTGTAACGTTATCTGATTAATCTAAGGATAGGATACGTTTGTGTGTTAATTAACCCGCCAACAAAGCGCTTAAATTGACCGGTGTTCATTGTTCAGCTTCATCTCCTGAAACTAGTGTAAGGGTGAAAAATTGTTTTATGGTCACAATTGTGACCAGTTTGATAATGTGTGTACTGAATTAACATGTTTTTGCAGTCATAAAAATTGTTATATATCTTAGCCTGGCTATTTTTAACTGTTTGATCACATTCTAGGGTTATTATGCATAAAAAAACGGTAACACTTTATTTTAGGGTCACTTAACTAGTTGCTTATTAGCATGCATATTACTAGAATATTAGCCATTTATTAGTTCTAATTAATCACACATCCCTAATCCTACCCAATACCTAAATTTAACAACTTCCTTACTAACTGTTAATAAGCAGCAAATTAGGACTTTATTGAGGGAAAAGTCGTAGTTAATAGTGAATAAATGTTCCCTATTCTAAAGTGTTACCAATTTTACATATATTTCTATCAGTTCTTACATTCCCTGGTAATCGAATCCAATACATTGATGTTGCCAGTGTCATGTTGTGACATGGCTTGTAAATGTATTGGATTCGATGAGCAACATTTAGTGTCAATAACCGGATACTAAGTTTATAAGAATTTTATCATCATATTAAGGGTATTGTTGGGAATAATTTAGGCATCATGATATGTTGGGTTATGAATTTCAATATGAACAGCCAGAGCAATCAGTTTATATACACTTAAAAGGGATAGTTCACCCAAAGATGAAAATTCTGTCATCATTTACTCACCCTCATGTTATTCCAAACTTAAGACTTTCGTTCATCTTCAAAAACACAAATAAAGATATTTTTCCTGAGAGATTTCTGTCCGTCCAATGGTCCATTCAACCCAAATTTTGACACTTGAAAATATTATAAAAGTAAAAATTGAGCAGTTTAATCCAAGACTTCTTTAAAAAATCACTTGATATGAAAAACATTTAAAAGCTTTTTATTCACATAAAAAAGAAGAAGAAACCACACATGTATAGAGCACATCAAACTATAGTAGTCAACATTTGAAGTGGATCAAAAAAGTTCATTTGATCCACAAAAAAGTTATTTTTTGATCTGCATTTTGTTAGTGTAGAAGCTCAAAGGCACTTGCTTCATGCGCAAGAACCAGTAAGGCTTGTTTGAATGGGTTTAGAATGACATCAGGGTGATTTATTTTTTATTTATTTATTTATTTTTTTGGGAAGACTCTCCTTTATATTTTAATATTTTACATCTAACACAACCCCCTACCACTAAACCTAACCATTTCTGAAAAAAACACCATCAGTATTGAGCCCTGTGGGAGTGAGAATGTTTAAAAGTTATAGATGCATTTTAGCGAGTTTAGATGATTTTACCACAATACATGATACGACATGTTTACAGCTCTAGCTGAGAGAGATACAATATGGAGAATGCATCAATAAGTCATAAACCTCCAGAAGACTTTGAACTTGTTTAAAATGCTTTACTGTATGTTCATGATGCAATTTACAGGGATTCATTACTCTGGATGCTGAAGAAACTAGTGTAGAAAGTGTTTTACTGTGTGAAAGGCTTATACTAAGCAATAAACTATGTCTCCAATGTTTGGTTACAGTGTATAGTAGGTTAGTATTGTGAACATTAATAACTGGTTAGTAGCAGTGTTGGAGAAAGCTACTTTTAAATGCAATGCAATACAATATTGTGTTTCTCCCTAAAAACGTAACTAAAGGCACTGGTTAATAAAATGGGATTAAATACATAAAGTATTATATTTGTATATAATTTGTGTTATTTAACATATTTTATTATTGCATGCTTGCATTGGGAAAACAATGTAACTGGTGTTACTTTACTGAAAAATTAACTGATATTTTCTTGTAAAAAGGAATATGTAGCTTTACTAGTTACATGAAAAAGTAATCTGATTACATAACTTGCATTACTTGTAATCCGTTACCCCCAATACTGATCCTGTGTCTCCATTGGGCACTTGAGCAGGCTGCTTTATGGGGCTGTCCTTATAGCAAGTGTGCTATAAATTGCCTCAGATAACAACGTGTCTGTGAAATGACAGCTCTTTAAGGGAAGTCTCATATGTGTGTCTCTAAGCTGTTGTTTTCTCTTCTGGGTCTGTGCTAATGTGTTCATGCCACCCACAGGACATTGTATTACTGTAGCA
>JAUZSZ010000091.1:19836634-19851501 GCA_034780575.1 Labeobarbus marequensis | reverse complement strand
CAGGTAGCTTTGCAGGTAGGTTAATTGAAAAATTGGGAGATGTTGCCTCAGTTCTTCTAGATTTAGTCTGTCTCAGTTTGTTCTGTTTCTTCATGTCATTCCAGACAGACTGGATGATGATCAGTTCTCTGTGTGGAGCATTGGCTGTTTCAGACTCCTTGTGCATCTCTCTAGATTATTACAATTAATCTCACTGGATTATTACAGTTGATGGCAAAATGTAAACTGATATTAACTACTGACACACTACAGCAAAAGATAG
The DNA here is from genome assembly GCA_034780575.1 of Labeobarbus marequensis. Taxonomy (NCBI): domain Eukaryota; kingdom Metazoa; phylum Chordata; class Actinopteri; order Cypriniformes; family Cyprinidae; genus Labeobarbus; species Labeobarbus marequensis. The sequence continues at coordinate 19,851,239 of JAUZSZ010000091.1, read as the reverse complement.
AAATAACTGACTTAAAACCATTTTTAGCTGGTGAAAATACTACTGTATATATATATATGGGACATACACACACTCTTTTTCATTTTTAATCGAATTATTTTATTCAGCAAGGATACATTAAATTGATTAAAAATCATATAAAGGACTTTTATGTTGTTATATAATGTTTTTGACCTTTCTGTTTCAAAGAATCCTGAAAAATATGTATCATGGTTTCCCCAAAAATATAAAGCTGCATGACTGTTTTCAAAATTGATAATAATAAGAAATGTTTCTTGAGCACCAAATCAGCATATTAGAATGATTTCTGAAGGATCATGTGACAGTAAAGATTGGAGTAGTGGCTGCTGAAAATTTGCTATCACAGGAATACATTACATTACACATTAAATTAGAAAACAATTATTTTAAATTGTTGATTTTTTTATTTATTTTTTTTTCCTCATTGAATGAAATTTCACTATTAATGTACTTTTGATCAAATAAAGCCTTGCAGCTTTGGTGAGACGACTTTCGAATACATAAAAAAATTACAGACCCCAAATTTTTAAACAGTAGTCTGTATAGTGTTTTTTTCACATTTATATTATATACCTATACAAATCTTATCCAAGCAAATATTAATTTGCCATGTTAAAACCAAGACACTTTTTTCTGTTAAATATTTTATTAATCTAATGTTGTACAACTTGTTTCTTTTTTTTCTTTTTTTTAAACAGCATCCAAAAAAGTAAGAGGCTGATCAAGCGCAATCAAGAGCAGTGGTACCACATCTGGACAAGACAAGGACACACTCTTCTGTGGCACATTTATAATTTACTTAGTATATGACAGTTATGCTAGAAAAACTTGAATTGCATTTGTCAGGGAACAAATATCCTCAAGAAACTCATTTGCCATCATTTCATTCACAGTACAGGAGATTTGCTGCTTTTGTGTTTCTACTTTTTGTAATTATAGTTTGATAAGGTAGTTAGGTTCTAAACAGGTTCCACTATTTAAACTTTTAATACTGGAAAAAGCCAGGCCTGCAAGAGAAATCTGATGTCATGCAAATGAAAATTTGTATCTTTTTTATAAAGACTGTGATTCAAGTTAATTCAGAAAGAAGTACAAGCAGCACAAAAGACACAGTTTACACAATCAGTCTTGATTTTCTGCATCAAAGAAGATGCATAGTCACCTCATAATGTTTCAAATCGCTCTTCATTGATCAGTTTGTATTTTAAATACTAGGTATTGGTTGGAGGCTTGAGCATTTTAAACTCTAAAGGGATAACATCTGATCTTTGTCTGTGCTACCAGACCCATTAAAAACCTTTTGTAATCTCTCCCTCTGTTTTGTCTTCTTCCTGAACGTCTTTGAAGGTGGTACACCATAAGCAATCACTTTGAAGTCAACAATCACCACACATGTAACTGGAAGATGAATAGTAAAAGACATATCTAATGAGCCGATCTAACAACACCATCAATAATGCTACAAGGGCAACTGGAACTAAGTAATTATTTCTCCACAGCATTTATCAAGCTTCAATTTATTTCTATGATGGCCATGACATGATAATTCTCTAGTCCTGATGAGGTTAATTTTTTAGCTTTTAATTTCCTGAGCAATGTAAGAAACTAAATAATGAAGAAAATATGTAAAAAGTGTTTAATCAGGATGTCAAATATTTCTCAATTCTTGAAAGGCCACTTTGCCTTTTTATATGCAGGTTCACTGATAAATGGCCTTTCAGTGGGAATCAATTCAAGCTTGTCAAGGTATAAAACTGTCAGAAAGCATATCAATGCCTTTTTGTTTGTCACTGTATTTCAATGGCTATTTTCCATCATCTTCCCGCAAGGCATATATTCTGTATCCAATGAAAAGCACCTCATTTATGTTATTTGCTGACTCAAGCGATGTCCATTTAGCAAACTCTACACACAGGAAGCACAACACCATTAACCCAGGTGTGCAGAGACAAAGGTTCTGCTCAGACCCATTAACTCTACATATTACTGTCCATATATCTCCAGTATAGGAGCCACTGACATTTTCATTTAAGCCAGACATAATGCATACAAAATATCTGGGGTCAGGGGTGTAAAGTTCATTTTTATTTAGTTTATTTAGTTCTATAATGTTTATTTAATGTTTATAAGTATATACTGTGCCAACCCTTGTTTGATGTTCATACAGTTTGGGGGGAGAATGCGCTTGTATTACAGGCTAGTAATAGAATGAATGGGAACATGAGCAAAGCCGAGGTTGCACCTCTTATGTGACCCAATGTTCTTTTCCTTCATCAAAATACATGTTTGATCTTGCCAGGCTCCTTTCATGCTGTGTTTTCCAATTTTCACATATCTAAAAGAGAAGATATTGCTTTATTTGCACTCACAAGCCTGTTACGAATATGACGAGTTATTAACAATGTCACAATCTTAGCATGATTTTTCTGTCCATATAAAATGATGTTCAGAAAGATGATTTATGTTTAAATATTTTAGTCGGTAATTGCATGACTGCCTTTTAAACTATTTTCCAACAATTTTGCAGTAAGGTTGCTAGTGGCATTGAATCCTAATACTTCTGACAAGATATCTATTTACTTTCCAATATGTTTTTAGTGTTGACTTGAACAGATTTTACACAAATGAACCACACTGGAGTGTTAATACTCAACACATTCAAATCTGCTGCCATCCAATCACCAACTAAAACCAAGTCTCTGCCTTAGATTTTTTTATTTTTCTATAATCTCTTTCACTCAGTTGTGTTACAATTTTGAAGAAAAGCACTCTTGCTTCTTCCTTTATTGCAGCTTTATGAAAAGCTTAAAAAGCCTGGTAAAAACTTACCTTTGAGAAATTGATCAAATAAAAGCTTTAACAAGCCATGGTACAACAGGACAGACAAAGCCATTTCATCTCTGGAGCTTTATTGTGCTTTCACACCTTCTTTGATTTACAAAGTTTCTTTTCACTTAAATGGATAATAACAGTCTCTTTCCATTAATAGGTCCAGGGACAAAATAACAAAAAGTGACTTTTGCTGGTATTATGCATCATATTGGAAATTTTATGGGTGTAATTACTGGATGATGACATTTTGTTCCTCAGAGTGTCTCTGTGAAGATGTTCCAGTTCATATGCAGCTCTGGCCCTGTAGGGTCATTCAGATAGATCAAGTGGAAAATGACTTTGTTAAACTTTGAGCCATCCATTTGGTTTAAGAAAGCAGTTGGATTTAGAGATTAGGTATTTTCAAGAGTCTAACTGGTCAATGATTTTAATTATGGCCATGTAATAAGGTATGATTTGTGAATGTTTTTATTGTTGTTGTTGAGGGTTTAGTCTCATGTAGTCTCACAGCTATCTATTTATTTAAACAGAGTGTATGAGTAATTTTTCTCTTTCTCTTAACCTTCTCTTCATGATCCATTATGGTGCACAGATAAACACAGTGTAGCTATGAATAAGCCTTATTCATTCTGAGCTCTTAATAAAGATGGCATCTTGGACTTCGCCCAAAGCCACTGGTAATGTAAAAGAAACCATCCAAACTAGGGCCTTTGAGTACATTTTTGGAAAAAGGTTACTAAAGATCAGCTCATTTTGTCCTTGTCAACGTCAGTGCTATCTTTCCTCCTTTCATTAAACTTCAAGCACTCCAGTCATAGTGTTCAAGTGCATGTCTGCCAAATTAAGCTAAACTATATTTCCAATAGACAAAAAATGAAAACAAAAACAGCTTCACAATCAATAAGGTCCTGTTGTGTACATGAAACCTCTTATCATAAGTTTTTCTTTAATTTGTGCTGTGGCACTGCACCTAATAGACTCATGCCATGTATCCATCTCTGAGGAACACAATCAAGGTAATTGTTTTGGGTCTTGTGAAGTTATCTTTGCAGAATGTTTCCTTTGCTACTTGTTTGCATACTTCGAAATATGAGGGATGCATAAACTGCGTCATTTCAAATAAATTAAAGCTGATGTCTTATGAAACCTTACAGAGTAACTATAGCAATCTTTATTGTTGCAATGAAGAGAAAGGAAGTGCAACCTTTATATCTGCTTATGTGCTAACTTTTCCTTTTAATCCCTCAATTATATCTGTTATTTATTAATAAAGTAACACAATAGCACTCCAGGTTCAGCTCTGTAATTCCTTGTTCTCGAAGGAACATGTTGTGCTGTTCAACAGTGAAATCAGTGGCCTGCATCACACAGGACACAGAAGCATATACTGAATCACAGACTGAAGGTTCATCTATGCAACATTCAGCTCTGACAGGAACAGGATTCACTTCTACAGTGTTTTTCTCAGACAAACTAGAATGAAGATTACTAGTTATTCAGTGGAAGACAGTGCTAAATTACTTTGTTTTTCTTTGTGAGGGACAGTATTGTCAAATGCATCACAGCACAGAGACGGTCCACTTACCTGTACACTAAAAGCTGAACTTTATCATTGTGTAATAGCACTCAGGCTTTGAGTTTCAGACATGAAGAGTATACATTTTGTCATATTTTCTTTGTGGGATGCATTACATTCTTTTTAGAAGCAAAAACAGCACATTTTCTTTTATATTACAGTAATTTGTTGCAGAATTATTAATTGATACATGACACATCCCATGTCTACATGACAGTCTTAAAAAAAATTATACACACATACACTTGAATATTTATGTTCTTTGCTGCATGCCAACTGTAAATTATAAGTATAACTATAAATTCTAGTTTGTATAATTCCTGTTAATTAGCTTAGTGGCAAAATTTCTCATTTATTTTTTGATTTTTTTAGGTTATTGATCCCTTCTGTTGAAATCTGTTCACTTGGAAATTTATGGGGCCTCTTTTATGTCCTAAGACATTGTCTGCCCATGTACAAGGTGACAATGACTTCCAGATGAATCAGTCAGAGAACATAACAAACATCTAGACAGGGTCTCATGGAACATGGAGTTCTCTCAAACAGTCATTTCACAGACTGTGATTAAAAAAATCATCAAACATTTCCTATATACATGATGGCCAAAACACACAGCTCTGCACAAAGCGAAAGTTGGGCTGGCTCAGTTTGGAATGACCTTTGACCTTCATCTGGTGAGAGTGGCCTCCCTTTGAAAGCCCTAATAGGATATTGTCCCCTACTCCCGCTGAGATGTAATTGCAAACCCACTCTACTCATTATCTTAACTCTGTCTGAGTATTCCAGTCATCAGTTTCATGAATGAGACAATTAATTCACCGAATGACAATTCTCTAGTTTGACATTTTCATATATACAATGGTGGTCAAAAGTTTAGAATAATTGAATTTTTTAATGTTTTTGAAAGAAGTATTTTATGCTCATCAAGGCTGAATTTGTTTGATTAAAAATAAGGTAAAAAAGATCACCATTGTGAGAGATTATTATAATCTAAATAACTGTTTTTTATTTGAAAACAGTAGAAACAGTCATAGTGCTTAGTATTTTCTAGAAATGGTGATACCTTTTTTCTGGATTCTTTGATTAATGTTTGATCAAAAAAATGCATTTGTTCATAGATATAGAGAGAGCGAGAGAGCTTTATTTTGGTGTGTTTTGTCGGTATAATCCCAGTGTGTTCACTGGAATTCTCGCTTATATGTTTTCGTAGTACATTAACTATTAAACTCTTTTAAAAAGATCAGTTTGGGGAAATCCAATTTTTCTTGATGTGACTCCTGTGAGAAAGAGTGCACAGTATAATTTACTTGTGTATAATACATGTGGAACAGGGGATGCAGTTTCTGACTCTCTTTGTATATGTACAAGATTCAGTGACATGATTACTGTAGATAGCTCTAAAACGAGTTAATAGGTTTCTCAGTATCCTGGGAAAGCCATAAGCGGCACTTTCAATGCACGGTCATAAATCAAAAAGCTGCACCACAGCACCAAACAATGGCAGCTCTTATCCATAGACTCTGACTCAGCAACATGCTGCGAATTTGCCTGAGCAAAGGGCTGTCCAGGCTAAGTTATAGGGTCTTCACTCACTTAGACAGCATCGCCACAGGTCAGGCAGAAATGCAGTTAAGTAGCCTAACATAAAAGATCTTCCTCTTTTATGTTGACTTTTCTATCATTCTTTCTTAAAAAAAAGAATAATAAAAAACAAACTAATAAACCAACCAAAAAGCACATTTAGACCAAATCGATTTTTCAGTATTTATTTTCCAGACAGATGTTTATCGAGTATTTACTGAATAAATTTCATCACTCCAGCTTAATTGTGATTGAAGAAAGATGACAGCACATGATGAATAAATTATTATAAGTGAAAATCATTCATTTTTAGTTACAATTGTATATGTTTGAAAAACTGTAGCCAAATCTAGAAAAAGTAAAACAATCTAGTTTTCTTTGACATTATATTTGTCTAATATTGATTTAGTGGTAGCAAGAGAAAATGGTCAGCCAATCCAGATGCTTAGTAAACAGATGTAGAATTGATTTGGTGAGATGTGTCCATTTGCATTGATCAATGAGAAAGAGAACTAATGAGAAATGACTCCCAGATCCATGTTTGACAGGTTTACAGATTTACCCTTCAAAGTGAATTGGAACATACCTTAAGTCCTATAAATTACTGAACATTAAGATCTTCTACTGCTTTTCTACTGTTCTATTTTATGTATTCTCAGATTTATGTGCAATCTGATATTAGCTGCTACTTTAGAATACAGACCACTTTATAATTATGCAAAGCACTAAACATGCAACCTAATCTATTCTGAATACGCTTTTAGAGCGGTATTCTGGCCAACACAGCCAGTTATTTAAAGCCCTTATAAAACACAGATTTAATGTACTATACAACCACAACTGGAGGAATGCTTAGCTCTCTGCTGTGGTTGTTCAGCCTATATTTCACCTATTGCAGAGGTCAGAACAACCCGCAGTAGCTGAAAATGTGAGGTGTTTACAAAACACTATACTGGTCTGTTATCTTAGTGTACAAGTGGGGATAAAATATATAGATTTAGAATTTCTAAGACAGGCAACATAAACTGTGTGCGCTGCACACTGAGTTACCACTTTGTCCTTTATTTGCCTTTCACAAAATTACTGGGTGATTTCTGCACCTCTAGTGTTCCCAAAGGAATTGCTATATTGCTAAATAGGTATCATGAACAATCATTCATCTGCAATTGGTCAAACAAACAGATAACACAAAATCACAACATTGGTTGAGCCATGGTTGAAATTCAGATTGATTTGAGTCTGTATTATTAAGCCTATGGAAGTTAAGGGTAAAAATAAAAAGATAATTGTGGCAAAAAAGTGACATTGTGAGATTATAAAATTGCAATTGTAAGGCCAAAAGTCTTAATAGTTACATATAAAGTTGCAAATGTATGGGAGAAATAAAGTTGCAATTTGCCTTTTTTAAACTCTGAGGCAGAAATAGATGCTCATTTATATGTTAACCTTTGGTTTCATTGTTTTGAGCAGTATTATATTAAAATGATTCCTGACAAAGTCAAATGGCAAAGCAAATCAAGAGACCTTCTGACAGTTTACATTTACATTTATCAACTACATGGTTTCCCACAGCTTCAGGATGAAACTGACCAGCACTTACTCCAGGGATCAAGATCGCTTTACTTCCTGACACGAAATCAATTTTTGTGATACCCTGTTTTCTCCAAAGGACCAAAGCTGAAAGAAATGATGCCCTTGTGCGCACTGAGAGATAATAGAAAACAAGACTTATTTGCACAACAATGAAAGCACATTTCATATTAGTTCTAACAGTTTTGAAAGGATTTGTATCCGACTGCATCTGTGCAGGATTCTACTGTGAAATTCCCAAATGTTCCAGCTTTTGAAGCACATTTCCAGTTTTTTTGGAATACATGCCGATGAACTAATTTGCCATGGAAACAACCTCAACTTTTGAAGAGCTGGGTGCTGTGATCTGCAAATGGAAATGATTTACATGAATACCAGTTTGTAGTAATTGGTTTCACTGTGTAATTATTCCCAGAGCTGAACAGATACAGCCTCACCTCAAAGAGCCAATAAGACCCAAAGGTAAAAGACCTTTCTCTGAAGTTATTTTTCTATAGCTGTTCTAAAACACTTTAACATTTCTCAGTTACATTTAGAATTACAATGAAATAATTACACTTCCAGGATCCTTTATTTCATTACTGAACTAGATTCTAAAAGACATACAGATATACCGTATCCATATAATAAACTTGCTTCCCATGAGCATGAACAGATCCTTGTTTACATATGCTCCAGCTATTGCAATTCCATTATATTAAGTCCTTTATCCAATACAACAGTAGGAGACATAGTTAAGAGAGCATATATACTGACTTCTGTTTTTTCTAATTTCTTTTTATACTAGAAATTAGAGTGCTGAATGATATATGTACACTGAAAAAAATGATACTAAATTTTTTAAGGTAACAATAAGGTTGCAAACAATTTATTTTAGCTACATTTTAAAAAAACATGTTAAAAGTTAGTCAACTAAATTTGTTTAAATGTAACTTAAATAAATTGATTGCAACCACTTACCTTAAAAAATTTAGTAAATTCAATGAATCATTTTTTTTCAGCGTAGAATGTCTAACTTCTTTTCAAAAGAGTAGCTTGACTGTTCTCTAAGCCAGTTAAATGAGCAGTTTATGGCTTGAGAAGCTAGTTTTAAAGTAGCTGGGAAGCGCAGACATGCATGCAGTGCCTCAGGCATTACCATTAGACCCATTTAAGCAAATACTGTCTCATAAAATCTAAAGAAATGGGTACACTTCAAAACTTAACAAATGTAGTAAAATGGCATTTAAAAGGAGCCACAGAAAAGAAGTGCAAACCTATTAATATTTTAATTTATTCCAGATATTATTAAAAGAGGATGTTTATTTGATCGTTCAGTTTTGAAATAGCACATGGCACAGGCACATTTAAAGTTGCCACTTTAACTTTTTTTCTCTTTTGAAGATTTTAAGCTCTGTGCTTCAAAAAGCAGCTCTTGTGTTTGTCAGGGAAGCTCTGTGGTGGAACACAGGTGAGCGCAGCTGACTTCACTCATCCACTCCAGCTAAATTCAGTTCAATACCGGCCTGAGGCTGAGGAAGACACTTCCACTGAACTCTACATGCTGCTGAGATCCGCTGGGAGTTTTGAGTGGAAATGCTTCTGTCATGTATCACACTGAAACATCTCACAGATTTCCTCCTCTGGCTGTATATCTTTTGACATAAATACATGCAGTACAGGATTCCTTCACTCTTTCTGTTCCTGTAATCTGATAACACGTCATTATCTATAATTAATGCAAACGAGTGTGAACCTTTAGTAATGTGCCAGCGGTTATTGGTTTAAATCCTGACCTCAGAACAGTGGGAAAAGCTTAGCCAGCATCATTATTACTAGGACAATTTCAAGTCCCTATCATACATGTCTTGATATGTTGGGTAAGAAAAATAAACTCACATTTTTAAGAATGCATGTGTTATCATCATAGTCGAACATACAAGTATTTTTTTTTTTTAATTTTATCCATTTTTCAATTATTTATTATTATTTTTGTGTATTATTTTTTTATTTAATTATTATTTTTATCTCAGCAGTCTTGTTAAATCACTCACCAGTTCCTTAACAAAATCATCTTCCAGGAAGTGACATCATTTTGGCAGAAAAACAACAGCGCAGTAAGTATTTGGTTAATTATTTGACATTTTGTGGTTTTAGTTGGTTTGTTGGTTCTCAAACATCCATGGTGTTTTAAAATACAGAAATCAGTGTCATGATATTGTATAATCACGGCTTGTGTTTGTCTTTTACATATACAGTACTGTACACACTGTTTTTTGTCAATGCCAGTGAATGATTATCAAGGAGAATGGATAATCCGGCCACCAATAAAGAGCAAAGCAGGCGGTGTAAGATCATTTGTCACAGGCTGTCAGATCTTTGCATAGACATCTAAAAAATTTGCTATAAAAGCTGGAATCGACTTTTTGCATTTCCATTAAAATTAACTTGAGTCAGATCGCTGGCATCATAAAGAATCTAAAAGAATCCTTCATTTATTTTAAAGACGAATAAAAGGGAGGCATGTTCAAGTGCATATTATACACCTCAAAAAATGATGTCTGCTACTTGTTTAATTAAAATGAGATAATGAGACTCTAACATTTTGACAATTTCATTTCTTTCAATCATACTGAATATGTTGGGACCACAATAATTAATTTAGTTGCATTCATTTAAACCAGGCAGTTCACAGAATGCTTTGCATGAAACTGGATCCAGAAATTAAATGTTGAAAATAAGTAACATTTGATGTTTTCGTGCAGTGTTTGAAAAGAAGAATTATGTGTTAGTGTTTAATGTTCTGTAATGTGAGAATTTAGAGTTTTTGTTATGTAGTAGTTTTTTTGTGGTGCACCTTTGTGTTGAACACACTGACAGGTCTTGTTTTTTTGTTTTTTTGTTTTGGCTAAGTATGAAAACTTGTTTCCATCCAGCTAACAAAAATATGTTTTTACAAATGTACCCATTAATTTATGAAAATATTATTTCTGTTATTCTCTGAACAAACAAAATGTCCATTTTTTATTTTTATTTGGTTATATGAATGTTAAGGGAACATTGAATATTTCTGTTGAATGTTCTCTGAACATTCTGAAATGAGTAGTAACGTTTAAACAACGTTAAACGAACATCCAACTTAAACATTTAAGGAAAAAAGTTCAGTGAATTAACATTTTATGCTAAAGACCAGATGACTTTGAACAAACATTCTGTTAATGTTACTGGAAGAACGTTTGTTCATAACTTTGAGAGAACCTTGCCAGAACGTTTCCTTGTTAGCTTGAAAGAATCTTGTTTGAACTATTTTTCAATTAGTTTATTGGCAATTATTCAATGCAGTTTCCACTTCAAAAGGTATTCAAATGAGTCTACATGGTAATTTTATACTAAGAATACTTTACTGATTTATTGACAGAATATTTGAGGGTGGATTATTTTAATATGCAACCGACCCAGAAAACCTTAGCATCTGTTCAGCAATTCTCTGCCAACCTGCTAAAGATTTCTTTAACTCATTTGGGTAATACTGAATTTGGCATCTGAATTAAATGTCATGTCATATGTAAGAAAGCTGTTTGCTGAAAGAACTATGTAACTTCAGCCCCATACAAAGTCTCTTTAAACACAGCACTTTACAAAGTCACTGCGGCATCCTCTGTGAATGTTTAGCTATAAAAATGAGCTGTTTTTCCAAGGATGCACAATTATAAGAATGCTGACATTGAGTTTAGTCTGCACTTTTCAAGAATCAGTTGATTTTTTTTGCTTAATGACAAATGCAAAAAACAAAACGTCACCAAAATTATAATGTGCACACAAACATAGTGTCATCCACTTTGATTTAGCCTTAACTAACACGACAACTAAAGAACAATTTGGTGATGCTTTCACCGTTCAACTTCAAAGTGCAAAAATACGACTAATGGTGTATCATAAACATAAATAGCAATGGGAAAATATAATGGCTTATTATTCGTTATAAAACACACTCAAGCATTTGAGGATCCATTTAAAAGTCTAATAACCCCTAGAAAGAATTAAATCTTATTTAATAGGGCCAATAGACAAAACATCATCAAAAATAGAGAGCTAATCAGTGTTACTAACATGAGGCTTGAAATAATGATATCTTCTGTGCACTTCGCTCTGTCTCACTGAGTGCTCATTAAAATTAAAATGAGAATATGAAACACTACAGCCACATTCATGCATCTCTGTAATGGTGATTTGCAGAAATGTGACACAAAAAATAAATGCAATACAATCATTTAAAAACAAATCTTATCGAATAACTCTGAACAATAACAAAAAACTGTTAGGGCTGTAAACTGATTGCAAAAATGTGCATTTCTTTAGAATAGCAGCAGTAAATACAACAGAAAATATTGTAAAGTAAAGTATTTTTTACATTCAGTAACTTAGTTAAAGCATGACCTTGAACATATTAACACTCAAACGAAACACGCTGAATTGAATTCTTGCACTGATTTCAAGTATTTTGTATCCACGCTTAATTTTACAGTGCAGGTGTTTCAAGCATTTTATTTATTTATTTATTTTTTAAACACAGTTTTGTTGCTTTTGTTGATGTTTTTGGCAGCTTGCTGTTTTGCTTTTTTTTTGGATGCCTCTATTTTTTTGTGTGCATTGATTTTCACCATTACCGTGTTTGTGTAGCAAGTGTTGAAGTCAGTGTGTGTGGCTGGGTGCTTTCTATGTTATTAGGCCTTGTTGTTCACAATTTAGACAACATGCATTCAGTTCTACTCATCGTTATGCTTTGTATTCTAGTATGACAGTTCATCATCTGTATGTATTTTCTGTTTCAATAATGTTGCATATTTTATAGAGTGAAATGTTTTAAGTTTTGCTCACTTTTGTAAGGCCGGATGAACCGCTTACAAACATATCATTGTTTAGTGGAAGTTAAAATTATATTCAAAATCTAGGAAAAGAAGAAGAAACTCTTACTTGTCATTTTTACACCAGTGTACATGATTAGAAACAAACAATTATTAAATTAGTAGGCCAGACAAAAGAAATCTCACAATTGGACTTAAATGTAACAGTCAAAAGATGTGGGGGTTTTCTCCAACCTTGTACACTTGAGATGTTCCTGGTCAAAAATTACCAACATACAAAAAAAAAAAAAAGAAAAAAAAAAAAAAGGGTTGTACATTTCTTGTTATTATTACAAAATACTGCATTCAGTCTTTTGACCAACTTGTTTTCTTTCAATTACAGGTTTTATAGTTCTTTTTGGAACTGATTGATCGAAGTCCTAAGCATAAGCTTAGATCAATGAGGCCTACGATCAATCAGTTTCAAAAAACAAACACAAACCCCAGATAACTGAAATAAAACAAGCTGGCAAAAAGATGAAATCCAAAATTTGGCAATAAAACAGCATAATGATTTACAAGCATTTTTTAAAAATGTGGGCCATTTTTGACCAGGAATACCAAATTAAAGATAAAGGATTTTCAGCACAGCACAAGGGTTAAATAAATTCCCAATACACTTTAGAGTAGTGAATTCACACATCACATTATATTTGTGATAAAAAGCATTTTATTTCATTCAGACAAAGGGAAATTCAGTGCTATAGGAGCAATATAGTATTTATGCATTGTGACAAGCCATTGTCATCCAGGGTGAATGTGATGTCAGTAGTTCTTTCTTGGTCACAATAAGATTCAATGTGAACGTTAAAAGTCAAAAGTCTGGTTATGAAAGACAAATCCAAAGGTAATTCATTTGAAACAGGTTGTCAGTACCTCTTCCCGTTCACTGTCAATCAACCGCACTCGTTGATTCAACAGCTGTGCTGTCATGCCCGATGCTCTGCTGTCATAAAAATCTCATGAGTGTCTGTTTGCTTGTTCCAGATCCAGCACTAGTCATTTCGAATAGGTTCAAAGCCATCACGTCTGTAGTGTGAGTCACAAAAAGAAACTCAGTGGGCATGTAAAATGTGCTCTACAATATGCATTCAAAAGGAAAGACAGATACTCTGACACAAGTTCGACACAAAGTCCAGAGGAGAGGACCAAAATACAGCAGTGGATTTGCTGGATGATCTAGCAAACCCCGAGGCAAGTTTCAGCTACAACTTCTGGTTCCTGCTGTGGAAGGAGAAACATTGCCCCGAGCTTCCCTGGAAATCACACAGATAACCAAAACCAAAGCCGAACATCTGGGGAAAAGCTACTGTCCCCGAACACACTCCAAGGACTCCAACGGTTCCAGGAATCAAAGAGACCAAAGAGGCTAAACTTCCCAATCGGGGCCAAACTAAGAGGCGAGTTAGTCACCGAATCTTTACAAACAATCAAGCATTCTGTTTGAACAGAGAAAATGTTGCCTTAAAATGCTTGCTTGTTGTATTGCATCATCATTTTGATATATATCAAAATAATAGGCACTGAAGAAGGTCGTGTTGTGACAGAAACGTTAAAGCTGTCTCACATTTTTTTTCTCTCACATTTGCTCTTAAAGTGGTCTTTTTTCACCGTTTTTGCAACTTTTTGTATTATTGGGGTTTACGCATCTAGACTTTCTTAGATGCTGTGGCTTTTTGGTGATATCTTTATTTTGTGCATAACAAGGAGCACAATGTAAAGGAGAAATAAGAATTGCTGTGATTTATGTGCTACATTCTGTTGAAATTCATCCCACACCACTCAAATTATCTTTTGCCACCCCCAAACACAGTGAGCCAAACGTCAACTCAAAGACTTTTTAAAAAAAAATGCTATGGTTTGTGTGACTGTGATATACTTTATATGGTAGTGACGTGAGATGAAAATCTATAAGCTAATCAATAATCACAGTAAAATTTACATGAATGTATTATATTGTGACACTGTCACACAGGACACATGTTTTACCTGCTCAGTATATTATAATAATTTTATATATATTTGAGTTTTAATAGGTTTTCATGTTGTCTTAGCCATTTTATTCCTCTTAACCATTTTAATGTGTGTATGTCTTTAAATGAGTCGGGGTCTGCCTGTCATG
>JAUZSZ010000091.1:19516928-19530345 GCA_034780575.1 Labeobarbus marequensis | reverse complement strand
ATGTATGACCGGGTTCAACGCTAAGGATTTTTTCTACTGGCCCAGTCGGCCCGGTCGGGCCAGTGGTTCAGATTTTTACTTGCCCTGCTAAAATTTTCACTGGCCCCAACCAAATAAATTTAAATAGTTATTTCTTAGCCGCATATTTTAAATAATGTGTCAAAAGCCAAATATAATTGTATACATACACATTTTATTCAATATAAGTTTTCTTTAAATACAATTGACAATTTAAATAAAAAACTATAATTGTGATGTAACTAAATTTATGCAACGGTCTGTCCAGGTCGATGGTCCCAGATCACCAGTTAACCCTTCATAAATGGAGGACTCCTCTATTAAAGGAATTAAACAATATTAGTAAACCGTGTTATTAAACAGAATTTATATTAAAGTTTTATTGGGATGGATTATTGGTGGTCTTGATCAGATCATCATAAATATTGACTAGAGCGATACTTTACGAGTCCTCTCTGTCTGAGAGTGCCACATTTCAACTACCCTCTGGCCATTGAAACGGTCCAACTCAGGCCCTTCAGTGCTGACGAATAGGAGTTTGTGGAGTGAGTCCACTGAGAGGTTGCTTCTCCAGTCATTTTTAATATGCTTCATTGAACTGAAGCCCCTCTCACAAGCAGCCGTAGAAAGAGGTAGTACTAGTAATAGTTCAATAATCAACAAGCGGTTTCTGTATTCATTTTTACGGTGCTCGTCCAGGAAAAAATCTCTCCAGGCATCTTTCTGCAGACCTGGAAGTAAAGATTTTCTGAGCACCTTAGCACTTGGCCACTCCATGTGTCGAGCAGTGTCACGATCACAGCTCATATGTTCCAGGACTTGTGCAAAATGGTTTGTTAGCAATAGGAGCTCTTTGCTTCCATAGCTCGCTAATGCTTCTGTATCCTTTGGCCACTCTCTTGGATCCAGGATGCAGCATGCTGCCTGTAGGACTTTCTGTGATTCAACACAGTTAAACCTCCTCTGCAGGCTGGTCACCACTGCTCTCAGGAGCTCTGTTTTCACTCTAAACAAAATAATAATAATAATAATAGTAAAAATACTAATAATTTTGCAATCGATTTCTGAAACTGAATCATAAAATAGACACTATCACGTTCCCTCATCTTTTTAACTAATCTACCTATTGAATCTCTCTTTGCTATCTTCATTGAAATTGGAAAGCTGTACTGTCTGGACCTTGCCCTCATCTTTCGTGTGGTCAAGGAAGAGCTCAAGCTTCTCTCCTGGTGTTGTTTGCATGCTGACAAGTCTAAGTACTGCTTCAAAAGCTTGCAAAGCCTGTGGGAAGGTCAGGCCATCCTCCTGGAGTTTGAGACTTAAACTGCAGAAAGTGACATTTCAGCTAAACTACAGTAGAATTTTACAAACAAATACCAATAATAATAATAATAATAATAAATACCAGCTAAGGATGCTCAGGATGTCTTGCACCAGCACCATAAATGAAAGCTACTCATAATCCTTGAGTACTAAAAGGCATTGTTTGGCTTGACCAATCATGTCAGCACTTGCAGATCTACACAGCAAGAAGGGGAAATTGACACAGTGTCCGGGTTCTACAGCCGTACTTCATCGTTCCCGAGAAGGATGGGTGATTGCGTCCTATTTTAAATCTAAGTCAACTGAACCGCTCAGTCATGCGATTGAAGTTCAAGATGCTCTCTTCAAGCAGGTCGTGTCTCAGACCAGGTCTGAGGACTGGTTTGTCATGATCGATCTAAAAGATGCATACTTCGTATCTCCATCCTTACCCATCACAGGATGTTCCTGAGGTATGCTTTGGGGGCAAAGCGTACCAATATCGGGTTCCCTTCGGCTTGCATTCTCACCCCACACTTTCACAAAGTGTGTGGATGTTGCTCTGTGACTCCAGGGCATCCGCATCCTCAACCACGTCGACATTTGGTTGATATTACCTCAATCAGAGTGGATGGCGGTTCGGCACGGTTCTCCAGTCGTTCTTGCTCACACGAAAGAGCTGAGGTTAAGATTTTACGCCAGAAAAGTGTTCTTTCTCCAGTACAGAGAATCACCTATCCAGGCGTGGTGTGGGATTCCACCACGATGCAGGCACGTATGTCCCCTGCTTGGATTGAGTCAATCCTCACGGCAGTCAAGAGAGTGAGAGAAGGCCAGTCACTCACTGTCAAGTAGTTCCAGAACTGCTGGGTCTGATGGCAGCTGCATCCAACATGATATCTTTTGACCTGCTGTACATGAGACCCCTACACTGATGGCTCAAAACCAAGGGGTTCTCCCCGGGGGGAAACCCGCTCCGTATACAAGGTCATGCGGCAATGCCTACATGCCTTAGACATGTGTAGGAAACCTTGGTTCTTGTTTCACGCCCTGGTGCTGGGAGCTCCTTGCCGCCGAGTAATGCTAGCGACGGACCCGTCCCTCAGCGGTTGGGTAGCGGTCATGAGTGGCCACCCTGCCCGTGGTCTATGGAGCAGTCACCTTCTCAAGTGGCACATCACCTGCCTGGAGATGCTCGCCGTGTTTCAGGCTCTGAAACATTTTCTCCCAGCCCTGAGAGATTGTCATGTGTTGGTGCGCACTGACAACACTCCAGTGGTCTCTTATATCAACCACCAGGGAGGTTTGTGTTCGCGCCCCTTGTACAAGCTGGCACACCAGATCCTTGTGTGGTCCCAGGGCAGACTCCTCTCGCTGAGAGCCGTCTAAATTCCTGGGTATCTCAATGTGGGAGCAGACATCCTGTCGAGGCAGGGGCAGAGGCCCAGGGAATGAAGGCTTCACCCAGAGGTAGTGAGGCATATATGGAGAGTTTTTGGACAGGCTCAAGTGGATCTGTTTGCGACTCAGATGACATCGCACTGTCCCCTCTGGTTCTCTATGACTTATCCAGCTCCACTGGGGCTGGATGCTATGGTACAGACTTGGTTGAGGCTTCATCTGAACGCCTGTCCCCCAATTGCTCTGCTTCCGGGAGTTCTAGAGAGAGTAATGATACTCACAAATGAGAAAACTAATGGCCAAAACATTTACTATAACATACATACAAGGATTACATCATTATGTTTTCTGAAAGCCCTCAAGAGATGAACAAGAAGATATATTTGGATTCAGTGACAGCCAGCCAGTTACCTTTGCAGCATAAGAGAATAAGGATGAGCATTGGATTTTAGATGCAGTAATTCAAAGCAGTACACAAGTATTCAGACAGTCACAGTCATTGTTTGATCTAGCCCTAAAGCCTTCTTTATTTCTACAGGTCTGTATTTCTAATGTTATCTAGCAGATGCATATAACTGTAGCCTATATCTCTTGCATTTAAAAATTGCTGTTAAAAGTGAATTAGAATTTTGAGCATTCTCTACATTTTTCATGTGTCTTTTTCTTATGGTAATTTCTATTTTCAGCTTGCGCAGAGCTGCTATGAATTCTGTAAATGCAGGTTTATCCGAGAATATCTCCTTTGTCCGTCCTCAATACTTTTTCATCATTGGACTTTCAGGTATACCATACAGCAATTATTTCTATATATTCTTATTTCTTATTTATTTTATTACTATGATCGGGAACTCTATAGTCCTTCTCGTTATTGCTCTAGAACGAAGCCTGCACAGTCCAAAGTACATTGGTGTGTTTAACTTGGCCTTGGCTGATATTGGTCAAACTAATGCACTTATTCCTTATTCCTTATTGCGCCAATGATCATTTTTCTTGCTTTAAGCAAAATTACAACTTGGGAAAGACGTTTAAAAGCTCTGAAGACCTGTGTTTCTCACCTGTTATTAGTAGGAATATATTTCCTCCCCATTTGCTTCACATACCTAGCACAGCTCTTGCTTTTTCTCACACCCAATGCAAGGGTCATCAGCACATCTCTGGCATATGTTGTTCCACCAATGCTAAATCCTATTATTTATGTTTTAAACACAGCTGAAATCAAAAACTTATTGCGAAAAATGCTTAGCAACAGATCTGCACCGATTAGAGAAAACATTTCCAAATAACTCCAATTATTGTTTGTGCTTTTTCATTTTTAATATATATCATAGATGAAGTATCATCACCACTGGGACTGAATATGTGAATTGATGAACAGCAATGATATGCTATTTATTCACGGTACTTTTTTATGAATGTCAAGAGTCAAACAGATGTGAAAAGTGAATGTAAAGCTTGTGTTCTTACTGACCCCAAGACAAAACAACCGAAAAGGCAGAATATTTTATCAAGCAATTTGTGAAAAATTATTACTGTTCACTTATTTCATGATACTAAATTTTAATCTTTTACTGTTAGTAGTGGGTGAATTCTAAAGAAACAGTTGTTTCTAAATAAAGTGTCATGTTAATATTTTCATATTTGTGACCATCGACCACACAACCAGTCATAAGGATCAATTTTGTGAAATTGAGATTTATAAATCACCTGAAAGCTAAATAAATACACTTTCCATTTATGTACGGTTTGTTAGGATAGGACAATATTTGGCTGAGATGCAACTATTTGAAAATCTGGAATTTGAGGGTGCAAAAAAAAAAAAAATCTAAATATTGAGAAAATTGCCTTTAAAGTTGTCCAAATGAAGTTCTTAATGCATATTACTAATCAAAAAATAAGTTTTGATATATTTACAGTAGGAAATTTACAAAATATCTTCATGAAACAAGATCTTTACTTAATATCCTAGTGATTTTTGGCATTAAAGAAAAATCGATAATTTTGACTTATACAGTGTCTATTGCTACAAATATACCCGTGCTACTTATGACTGGTTTTTGTGGTCCAGGGTCACTATGGGAAAAATACCAACGCATGGCAAATAAAAATCATTTAATATTAATACACAGTTATTGCACACTGTTATGCACTAATAACATATTTTATTGGAAAAAAGTTTTTAAGCTTATATCAAGTCAAATTAAATTAAATCAATCAATACTAAATGCATGGAATCAGACACTATAAAGATTCCAAATACAATGGCCTTTTTTCGGTCAAGGGCCAAGGCAAAGAATACTATGGCACAAACGAACACAGCAGACTAGCTGAGGCATTGTCATATTTCATTTGATGACTAAAAAGTGTCTTACAAACCTTCAACTCTCAAAGGCATTTTCGCACGTAGATCATATAGTACCACTAAAAGCATGATAAAAATATTATATTCTCTGTCCTTAGTTGACAACATATAAAATACTGACGAGGCACACAAATAAAATCTCAAATTTACACAGTATTGCGTCAAAGCCAAACAATGCAATGATAACAAAAAGTGTACATAAAGACTCAAAAATAATCAATATATCATATTTGATTGACTTGAAGCAAACGTATAGAAAATAATCAAGTTTTAATTAATTTATTATAGTAGGTTGGTCCTGAGGTGCATCAGAGAAATAGGGATTAGTGAAATAAAAAAGGAATGATCACACAAGATAGCAGACCGCATGGACAGAGAGTTGTAACTATCACTGGAGTGATCGTCCTGGGGAAAATGAGAGAGAGATATAACACCATGGTTCTTGTGATTTACTTACAGTCCCTTGTTGTAGTATGATGAAACAGACCTTGGGAAGCAAGACTGTCACTGTTTGTCATCTCCCATCTGCTCTTCAGGAAATTAAGACAGAGCTAATATTTAGTGACAATGCCTCTCTGTTCATATCTACTGTATCTCTCAATTTCTGTCTCTATATTTTTCTTTGGATTCAGGTCCAAGTGTATTTGGATGCTGGCATGAACGTGTAAGGATGATAAATACTCATAAAATCTCATCTTCAGACTCTACTTCTTTCTCCCTTGGTTTCAAAAGCCCCATTTCCATGGGTGGCACCCTCCTTAGTCTGGAACGCACAGCACTGGAGGGAGAACAATGAAGGAAAATAAGAGGGAACTCAGTGAATTAGAAAGGAAACTTCAGTAAAAGTATTATTTCATATGCTATGTACACAGTTGTTCAAATGTTTGGGTCAGTAAGATTTTTAATCACAATAACACGATACACAATAAAAACAGTACTATTGTAAAATATTATTACAATTTAAAATAACTGTATTCTATTTCAATATATTTAAAAACGTAATTTATTCTTTTGATTACAAAGCTGAATTTTCAGCAGCCATTACTCCAGTCCTCAGGGTCACATGATCCTTCATTCAAATGCTGTAGGCTGATTTGGTTCTCAAAGAAAGATTTCTTATTATTACCAATATTTAAAACAGTTGTGCTCCTTAATATTTTGAGAATACACATGATCATTTTTCCTGGTTTCTTCGCTGAAGAGAAGGTCAACAGAACAACATTCATTGGAAACAGAAATCTTTTGTAACATTATAATTTTTTTTTCCTGCTACATATAATTTAATGTGTCCTTACTGAATTTCCCAAACTTTTGAAAGGTAGTGTAGTTTATGCTCCTTTATGCCTGAATTTTAAATTCTTTGTATGATATGTTAGAATGAATAGAATATGTCATGCTTACCAGAGAACAGACCAGTAAACTACAGCTACAGTGAGCATTGCAAACGCTAGGTGCCAGCAGTAGCATAATGTGACAAAGACAGAGTTGTCATGGTCTGTCTGATCCCATTTCACTTGACTGGGTGGGTACAGCACAAAGCCAATCTAGAAAAATACAACAACGAGAGTTAAACAGTCTTGAGTGACTTGCACATTTATGTACGCACTTGCGACACACACAGACACACACACTCACACACTGACCTGCCAGAACCAGCTGCCCTGCAGTATGGTGAGAGTGGCTCGGAGCAGTTCGAGTAGAATATTCCCTCTGTGGAAAACCTCCAGAAGGCAGATGAAAGCTTGTCCAAAGATGGCATAGAGGAGAAGGGTGTGCACATGGACATCAAGCATGTCTCTACCATGGAGATGGTAAAGAAACAGAAATCCTGCAGGAGGCAGACATGTGCTGAATTTTGTTTTTTGAATGATCACGAAATAGAAAAAAGTAATTTCAAGAGTAACAAAGAGTTCTCAGTTTGGGTAACAGTTCACACATTCTCCAACATCAAAAAGCACATTTATAAAATACTCTTTCACATAGTATTTTTAGTCAACAATCACCCTCGCACACCTGTAAGTAATCAATAGGTGCGTGGGAAAAACGACCAAAAAAGGTCCAACTTCAAAAAAAAATTTAAATCCCGCACACTGTCCACACTTGCAAACGTATCAAAATATTTATTAACTGACAACATTTCGGCCCATGACCTTCATCAGGCATGAACATACATAGAACACATACATAGTACTTTTAGACCATTTTAGAAACAGACTGGGGAAAAAAACAAGATCCTACCCTCATTAAAGAAAGCAAGACCCAGCAGCATCCGGTCTAAGGCCAGCGGGGCGATGTCTGTGCTGTGGACAGTGAGAGATATGGCCCCTGCAATGGCAAAGAACAGGTACATGGTGGTGTGCTGCCAGTTCATCAGCTGCTCCCAGTGCTGAGTGGAAGAATCATACAGCTGAAACTTGGGCCCACCTGCTAAAAGCTGCTCTGCTAACATACCTATGTAAAGGGCAGAAGAAAAATAGTTGAGTTAAAAATATAATAAATAAACTTGCTTTCATTACTCTAATAAATGGCTCGTAATAGGAGACCTAAAGTCAACTTAAAATGATTTAAAATAAGTGTTAAAATATTACAGAATTAAAAACAAAACAAGCTTTAAGAATAAGCTAAAAATCAAGACATTTCCTTTTTTAATTCATCCATTCAAAATATGTATTTTTCTTTGAATAACCAGGTTTCTCACTGCTTGAAAAACCTGAATATGTGAAGAAACTCAATTACAAAAGTTTGACATCTTTTTATGAATATACATTTTCTAGTTATGCCAAGCTCTAAAATATTTTACTGGGTGTAAATTATGAATAAAGTATTTTTAAAAAAAGTCTTCTCCTTAATCCCTGTCTAGTAAATTACAAACAACTGAAAAAGTCATGGAGCCTTATTGTTATGGACAATGTTGGGCCTTCTCAAAGTTGAGAACCACTCATCTAGACCACTATTACCATAGGACAACTAATACACACAAAAAAATTACACAACCTATAATGCAATACCAATTTTTTTAACCATGCAATCAATATATTAAACCTATACAGCAAAAATGTTTCTTTGCTGAACCTAGGGTGTTTCAAAGACACATCAGAAAGCTTTATTTGTCCATATGTAGGATGATGCTTCTTATTCTATCAATAAAGGCATATCAGCAACTCACCAATAATAGAAAATGATAAAATGACAGCTCCTTCTATGATTTCTATGCGCCGTTGTGTAGCTCGAGATGCAAGTCTGCCCGCACCAGCACTTTTATTCCTGCGGGTGGCGTACAAAAATGTCTGCTTTGCAGCCCACCACAGGCCGGTGATCAGGAAGAAACTTCCAGGCAATGCATGGCCTTTAAAACTTCCCATGTTTTCCTAAATATCCTGGAAATCAGAATAACAATTGTATTTAATAATAATATAATAAACTACAAAACAAAAATATCTCATTATAAAATTCCAACTCCATATCTCAAAATGTGGCAAAGCAAAAGACAGTGTTTCCTGGACACACTTAAAGACGATATTGGACATTCACTTTTCCCCTTAGGAGTGGCATATCAATACAAGATTCCCATTATCACATTTTCTGGCACTGGTTTGTTACTCCAGTGTGGAGACTAACAGTGCTAGACAATCAACAACAATTCAGCATATTTATTGCCATCCTGAACAAATAATTCCACACACTATAGACTGCAGGGGTTAAGAAAATGTCAGAGATACAAATCAAAATGGCCTAATGAGGGGTCTAGGTGTGCACCTTTCATTTCCATTTTTAAACAGAAATGTGGGGATAGCTGGGAAAAAAATCCCAAAACCATGTTAAATCAGAAAGTCTGCTTTATTAATCTTGGAAATATAAACCTACATACTGAAAGCAGTCTCCTTTCTTAAACATTCACCAGACACAGGAAGAGTAAACTTGTTTGCTCTTGACAGATGTTTGAAAATGAGTTTAACATTTCACTTTAAAGATCAATAAAATATATGTTTTTAATCAGTGAAATATAAAGTAACCCAAACAAAACAAAGGAAATGATAAGAATGGCATCTTCTGTTCCTCCTTTCCTCTTGCAGAGGATGATTCCTGTAATATTTAATCAACGGACTGATCAGTTCTTGGCCCTGAACTCATCCAGGTTCCATAAAATTCCAAAGGAAGGTGGTCATTACTGCCATAATCAGTGTGCAATCAGAGTGTGTCCTTGAGACCGTGACCGCTTATCACATAAACATCTCCTTCTGTTCAAAATGTGAAAAAGACACTATTGAAGGGCTGCAATAAAGCAGAGACAGCAAACACATAGGTATAATGATCAATTGGAGAAAAAAATTCAAAGTGATGTAATAATGAGAGTTTGAGACAAAACTGAGAATCTTATTCGGATAGACATTTTTGCAATTGCTTATTTCAAGAGCGTTGCATAAAAATGAAATTTATGTCATGATTTATCCTCATGTCATTCCAAAGCAATTCCCCCTATTTGAAAGTGAAGAAAGAAAGTCATAGACAACAGGGTGAGCAAATGTTGACACTGTTCATAGTGTCACTATTTCTGCATTGTATTATTCACTATACGACACTAAAAATCATGGAAATTTGTAGCATCTATGCAGCTTTGATCAAATCAGTCTTTCAGTGGTCTAAAATCTGTTCTTCAGGATGCTCACTGTTACCATAGAGACACACTGAAGCTTGAGAGTCTCTCCAGTGAAGAGGCCCGATCCGATCCTTTCATGTATTCATGACAACATAAGAACGACATTATTTGGAATTGTACATAAAAACAATCAGTCATTTTGTAATACTAAACCAAATAAGAGGAATCACAGTGCAGTTTTACAAAGAATAAAACATGAAAAACGATGTAAAAATGTGCTATAACAACAATCATGTTTCATAATAAAATGACGGAAGTAGCCTACACTTTTAAATCGTTTAAAACCCTTACCTGAAAAACGATACATGCACCGTTGTCTGTGGAAGACTATATAAACGTCTCGATTTCACATATAATGTTTATTGGGATAAAGGTCTGCTGCGTTCACGTTTTATTGGGCTTTCTTAAGACTTTCTGAAGTCTACAGATTAAAACACCCATCTTAGATGCTATGATATAATTATGTTTTCTTTTTAATCCACAGTCTTCTAGGGAATATATAAAAAATATATTCTGGGTAATTACACGCAAGTAATTGCTTTAGCTCGCCACCTAATTTAGGTCCGTTGTTTGAGGTAACGTTAACATTATTAAGAAATAAAAGTGGAAAAAATAATAACTTAATTCGGGAAAAGTAAGCGGTCTGTATTATGAATTAAGAATGCATGGTTGATATCTTACCTTATAGATTGACCAAATAATTGGTATATTCTTGAAAATTTTGAGAAGAAATCTCAGAGTCGATGTTTTTTTCTCGAGAGACTGTCATCTGATGCTCTAACAATATACTAAATTCGTTCAAACATTCTCACACGACTCTTAATCGTCCTTTTTCAACATCATGACTTTTTATTCCATCAGGAACTTGCACATTAACAACTTCTTCCACTTTTCCAGCTGTTTCGAAACCCAGATTTGGTGGTTTATCTTTTTCAGTGCGTCTTCTCAAGGGAACCTCCCATTTCATGAAACGATTGGTTCATGAAGGGACCAGACGTCATTGTTTTCGAATTTGATTGGTTAGCTTACCTGTCAATCAACAATTGGTCTCTTTTCCACGTGTGCATTTTTCTCCAAAAGAAGCAGTAGAAGATTGTCTGCTATTGTAACAGGCAACAGAAAGTTCAGTCCAGTGGCAAAAACGTATAAAATATATTTTGAAAACATATTTGTGTGTTTTGTTTTTATGTATTTTAAACCTCGGTAAATCAACTATAGATAGATAGACACATCACAATTCATTTTCCATGTCTCTGTAAAGTTTTAAGTACTTTGCAAGAGAAGATAGGCTACGCTCGCCGAAGGCTAAAGTTTTCATAATGCTTCGGTCCAATTGTATAAAATTTTGATGACATACTTTTTTATTATAACAGCTTTTACAAAGTGATATGTTTTATAAATGTAGGGCGGGACATGAGGGCAGGGTTTTTGTACGTGCACAAAGGCACGGTCACGAGAGGGCCTGGCAACGGAGAGAAGAACATCATCTCACTGTATTATTTATTTTACACTTTATAACGTGGCACTCGTATTACGTAGTAGTTACACAGAAACTGAATGCATAAACTAAACAACATCTTGGCACCAAACTTATGAATTCAATCAATTTTGTAAAAACAAAATAGGCTACATATGAAACAACAACCTACTTTCAAAATAAAGACACTATATAAAAACTTTACAGCAATGTAGGCATTTCTTAATATGTTGGTATTTAATTAAAAGTACGATTTTAGTACAAACAAAATATTCTACATCTTTAAAGCATATATTTGCATTTCTAAAACATCATGTCGGACAGAGTCTAAAATTCTCTGCCTTTGAATTTGGCATGTGTATGTTAATGGGTAATTCAGATGTGCATTGGGCAATACATAAGAGCAGAGAAATGGACAGAGAAAACAGAAAGGCTTTGTGGTCAGACACTTAGCATGCACGGTTTTCAGCCTAGCTAAACATCCTTTCCTCATAACTCCACAGAGCAAAATAAGCAAGAAAGATGGAAAAGGAGGGTCAGGAACAAATAAAGCTGAAGCTCTTTGACTTCAAATAAAGATGCACATCCATAACGGTCTTAACCTAGGAAGTGTGTGCAAGCAAAAACCATATAATCATGCTGGACTGCTACACACACTCACCTCCACCCAGAGATGATGTTTTGTTGTTGTTTTTATTTAACACATTAAATCAGTGGTCACGGGCTAAAAGCAGACATGGAAATGATCATGCAGTGATGGAAAATGGACATTGTCAGGGAAACTGGACACGAGCAGAGGACCAGTAGAGGGGCTCAGGCATGGTCACATAAACACAACAGGTGGGACATGACTGTTTCTGCCAAAGCCGTTTCTCAATGCACTGAAAGAAAGAAAAGCCAAATTACGGAGGGTCATTCAAAGCCAGAATGCAGCTGTATATAAAACACTGATAACTATTGAAACGTACAACTGCACATGCTAAACATATTGCAACATTATTTTGCTTTTAAAGAACTGCAAGTTTAGCAAAACACACTATTGGTTTGAATTTAAGTTTATATGATGTTAAAAACCTTTTGATTAGCATATTTATGCTTAAATTCTTGGACAAATGTAATTTGTCAACATATTTATGAATATATTTACAGATAAATGAATGGTAGCCTCTCTCTCTCTCTCTCTCTCTCTCTCTCTCTCTCTCTCTCTCTATATATATATCACTAAGAGCTATAGCAGAGGCATGATGATACTTGCATGACAGCTGCATGCATGAAAAACAGATCTGAGCAGAACAGCAGAACTGTGACCCACCATTGATTTCCATTAC
Organism: Labeobarbus marequensis; assembly: GCA_034780575.1. Taxonomy (NCBI): domain Eukaryota; kingdom Metazoa; phylum Chordata; class Actinopteri; order Cypriniformes; family Cyprinidae; genus Labeobarbus; species Labeobarbus marequensis. The sequence continues at coordinate 19,517,803 of JAUZSZ010000091.1, read as the reverse complement.
AGTGGCGTGATTAGCCACCAGCTAATTTCCAGCATGTGCATTTAACATCTGTAGCTTCATAACTGCAACTCCTGACATATGACCTGCAAATTCAGGATTTGACCATATTTACAGTTTCAGCATCCATAATTCTAAATCCAAAATAAGCCAAAACATTTTATATTCACAGTTTGGTTTTCTAATCCAAAATAGCTGTATAAAATGATCAACAGGATCATGAATAATAACAACATTTTATCACATAATGCACATTAACTCTGAAAAACTAAATTTGATGAAAAGTTTACTAATACACATTTACTATAATAACCATATTATGGTTCCTATAATTCTTACCATAGGAAAAGCACAAAAAGTACTAAAACATGGCATTTGAAACAGTAGTATTAATAAAATATAAATGACTTGGAATGGGAAGATAAATAAAAATGCTAGTATCTACTGTTGTTCTTTGCTTTTCTGATTTTAAAAGGGGGAAAAAGACAAAACTTGCCTGCAAACAAAAGATCAGCAGGTTAATTTTGTGTGTGTGGAGCTAAACACAAAGTAAAACTGACAATTAACAAGTATTTTGATAATATACTGAGTGATTAAGGTTTAGTTTAACTACTATTCATACATACAGTACACTTAAAAAAATAAAGGATACTTTTTTAAAATAATATTTTAATAATCTAAGGAACCTTTTTCCTCTATAACGAACCTTTTGTGCAATGGAAAGGTTCCACAGAAGGTACAAGTTCTGCATGGAACCATTGATGCCAATAAAGAACTCTTATTTTTTAGAGTGTATGTTAAACTGAAAACAATCAACGTTGTCTACGTAAAGAGAGTTGGCGACGGGGTAAGCGATATTCCTCCTGTCCAGGGCAGAA
>JAUZSZ010000091.1:19106420-19117424 GCA_034780575.1 Labeobarbus marequensis | reverse complement strand
TAAGGTTATGTGCAGAGTTGTAGATGACAGTGGAGCATTAACGGAATATCTTTTTATTAAAGGATTCAGGGCTCAATACTAGCTTCAGAAGTTAAGTTAGTCAACAGCATGTGTGGCGTAATGTTGAAAGGTAACTTCATTGTATATAAATGCAGATATTTATTTATTTATATTAATATTATAGGTCAGTTGAACGCACCTGTAGAATTTCATAAAGTGCCTCATTGTTAGATGCATTTTTCCAACAAATCAGGAAAGATTTGTTCAGTTAGTTCTGAACTCCTGTAGTCATTTCATTTTAAAGATTCCCATTTCAGCGACCTTGCAGAGATGTTCATCTTCACTGTAGACAACAAAGGAAATAGCCTTTTCTATACCTAAAAGAAGAATTTCTCTATTTCTTGCTAAATGGATATTCTTTGTATTATCTGTTTGGTTTTAGTCAGTTATTTATTAATAATCTGTCCACAATAACATTATGAGCATAATCTAAAATGACCGAGTCGCAATGCTGCTTTATGAATATAACTCAATGTGCTTGAGCAAAATGCTATACCGTTTAAAACAGATTGGCTTTTTGTCATTCAGACGGCTATTTGTCTAGTCTGCTTCTTTCTTATTACCAGGTATGGCTGTAGTTTTAAAATGATTCGTCCCTCTAGGTGAATACACAGGACCTTGTCATAGTCACCATTTACATGACAAATTACAATACGAGTGTTTGTATTGCTATTGCAGACCCTGCAGGTTATGATACAAATACTCTTGCAACATCTAGTTTAAATGAAAAATTGCGTGTCATGTAGCAAGGCTAAGATGATCGCACAAAACTGTATACATAATTTTCTCCCCGTAAAGAGCTTAAAACACCTCTTTATGAGTTCCACGGTGATATAACACAATTTTTAATCCAAAATAACTCTGAATAATTATTTTCTCCTTGTTTCCCAGAAAACTAGCTAACGTTTTGATTTTCTCTCCTACTAGACCTTTGCTTAATTTGGCTCATGCAGATACTTATTTCATTTCTTAATTATCCTCATTTATGTGTTTACACTTTCTCCTCCATCATTTATTTCTCTGTTCATCCCACACATTTTATACATCAATTTTCTTTTAGTCCTCCACATGTCACACTTGTCAAGTCAAGTCAAGTCAGTTATATTGGTGAAAGCGCTTTTCCCAGGACATATTATTTCAAAGCCTTTTTATAGAAAGTCGTGGTTTAATCAACATACAGTTGTGTAGGAACCAACAGAATTATCACTTTTATGTCATTTCAGACCAGCCTGAGGATATTTCAAGCCCGTTTGGTGTTAAATTATATTTAAGTGGCACCATTGGTGCTTTTCATGTGTCCGCCGTGGATGATAAAAAATACATTTGTCTCTCAGGCCAGATGTTTTATTTGCGGTCTAAAAGTACACCTCGGCTCCTCTTTCAGGGTGGACCAATGGTTCAACAGCATTTGATGAAGTGTATTGTTTTTGTAACCACAGATATGGTCTGATGATGCCCCTGTAAACAGGGAATGACACATACCTGATATTATTCCTGCAGATAATAACCAAAATCCTGTTACTGCACTGGGTGGGGGAGATAATGTGATTATAGCAGCAGATTGCTTTGAAATGAACTGTGCTCTCAACAAATACATGTTTACACGTTCAGCATATGAAGATAGGATGCAGGTACAGTTCTGAGCTGTTGACTCAAGGTTGCAGGTTTTATCTCAAAGGACTGGAGAGTTACAGAGATCACAACCCTGCTCTCATTGGCATTCTGCTCTTGAATAAAGTACTTAACTACAAGTTGCTGACTAAACTGAGAGTATTTTGCTTTTTTATAAAGAGCTAAGCTGAAATAACTCAACAGTATGTTCAGAAGAGTACACGAGCCAGAAGCACCATGCATCTCAAAGCTTTTCTCTGCCCTTGTGACTTACATTACACGTCTTTTAATCGTCTCTTTTTTTTCACATTGCCACCTGCCAAGCAGAGCTACCATCCCCCCCAAAAAAGAGGGGAAAAAAGAACTGGAACACATATAACAATGCTTTGCTCTCGGGAGAAATGTAAACAGTGATTTTACACAAAAGCAAAACGCTTGTTACTCAAGGCAGAAAAATAGCAAGTCAAAAGAATTGCTGATGGAAATGTTGAGATTGCGGCATTTGAAAGGGCCTTTTTTTGTGGTGCACTGTGGCGCTGAAGTGCAGCGCATTGTAGGATCCCTACTGAGTGGTTACTGTGTTCCACCGAGACTTCCTCATCAATATGCATGGAGAAGTACGGATGTCTGCGTTGAAGAATTAGATGTCATGCAGCAAAAGCCTTGCTTTTAAATCTGCTGTAATCACAGCAGAAAGCATTGTAGCCCAAATTGGCGCTGTATTCACACTGTTATGGCTGTGCTTATCAGCGTGCTACATACATTATATAGTTCTGCGGGAGATGAGGGTGGAGATGCATCATACAGCAAAGGCCTCCCATGGGAATAATAGCCAAAGGTGGACGACTTATGATTGCCATTTGAAATGTTAAGCTTAAAGATATTTAATGAACTGATATGGTGACCAACAGCTATGTAATTTTTATCCCACTTCAATAAATGTACTGAAGTGTAAGCATAGTAGCGCTTCTGTGTTGAAATGCACATCTTTGTAATTAGAGGTTGTAGTAAGCAATGATGCACAAGTCAATGCAGTGCGTTTATATCGCAAGGTCTGTATTTTAATTTGTATTTGCATCTCCTTTCACACTGTTCCACAAAAGTATGATGATTTTTGAAAGTCGCCCACACATATGGTCACATGGCACACATGACTTGACAGACTGTCATCAGAATACAATAATGAGACTCTATTCCAACATCTGGTTTGGTCACGGCCATGAAGAATGATTGACAGCACTTGGTGGAAATATGGAAATAATAACAGGGTTAGAACAAGGGGCGGGAGTCGCAACTGCAGGAGACGCTGAGAACTAACTACTGAAAGAGATGTCGAAAATGTGCTCATGGCATCTGTTTATCATGGAACTGATTTGCAGTGCTTGGATTTAAACCGTATCTGGCACTTTTGCCTTTTCATACAGTTTGCACTTGAAGCGAAAAGCTTGTTGAGGGTTAGAAATAATTTGGATTAATATAAGCAGTTTTAGGGAGAACTTCTCCATTTCATGTACCAGCGCAGTTGCACAGCGGATGCTAAAATTGGAAGCATGTGCACAGGAGGTTCTTATTATTTCACTTACATTCTTTTATTGTTAATTTGGTGATACTTTGTTCCTCTGAAGTACTAAAATACTCATTACCATGCAGAGAACATTTTTATGTGAGTACATTACACTTCTCACTTACAGACAATTAGTAGATTATTCCCACGAAGAATCATCGTACTTTTCTCCCCTCTCTATGTTGACAAGATCTCTCCGGAGTCTTAAATAGTTTTCATGGCCTCAAGGAAACTGAATTTCCTGTTAATTGCCTGTCTTTTTGTCTCTGTGTGTGTGCACTTTTCGCTTAAAGGAACAGTTGTTTTGGTAAGTGTGTCTTGAGTGGAGGTGAAGGTGACTGAGTGTTTACTAATGCATCTTTGTTCTTTCTGTGTGAATCTGTGTGCTGTGTGTGTTTAGGCGAGCGTTTGTGGGGCCGAAACCATGGTGATCTTCAGTGCCGGGTGGTGGAGTGTGGTCTTGCACCAGAGCCTGTGCTGCTGAAGCCTTGTGCTGCTCCCCCATGGCTCTATGGGAGCTGCTGTTGCTGACTTTCAGCCTTCGCTGCTGGCTGACAAGCTCTGTCAGTTTAGCTGAAGAAGGCCCTGCAGGCCCCCTGGACTGGCTTCTTTCTGACAAGGGCCCATTTCACCACTCACAAGAGTACACTGAATTCGTGGAGAGGAACCGTCAGGGATTTTCCACGAGATACAAGATCTACAGGTTAGTTATAATTGAACTGAGGCTTACCATGTTTTTTGATGGTACCAGTTGTAGTTTAAGCTTTATATTGGGTCAGAAGGTCAGCGGGTCATGATCCAGTATCATGATCCAGTTTTTTTTTTTTACACTATATTTACATACTTTAGCCACATTGAGAAACCTTGGGCATTATTAGAATGAATGAATACGATTTAGAACTTTGTTTCCCAAAATGCATTATCTGTGTTGAATTTCTTTGAATCCGAACAATCCAGTAATTCCTCTTCTGTTATGTCACGCCAATTCAAATTTATGAATTAGAAGGGAGGATATTCTTGAATTCTGAATTTTGCTTAACCCTGTTGCTGTTTTGTTGTGTTTATAAAACGATTATGTTACAATCAACAGAAATCAGAACAGAACTTAAACTGTCTCTGAAGAGTTTACTGACAAGAGTTGAAATCAACAGAATTGTCTATATCAAGTAATTAGACATATCATGTCTAAATATAGAAAAAAATACATAAATTATCACCAGGAGTGTGTCATATTTTGCCATAGGCTATAGCATAATTGAAGTTATGTGTATTGTTTGTTGGTATATTCCTGATGAGTCAACATAATTATTTCTTTGTATCAATTGAATTTATGAATAATGAACAGGCTTGCAGTAACATTTTGTCAATACATGCTGTTCAAAAGTTTGGGGTCAGTAAGGTTTTATCAAAGAAAGAAAGAATAATACTACTTTTCCCAGTAAGGATGATTTAATTGATTAAAAGTGACAGTTAAGACATTTACATTGTTACAAAAATAGTATAGTGGTTTCCATAAAATATCAGCATTGCTAACAAAAGAAACATTTCTGAGCACCAAATTAGCATGACTGATGATCCTATTAAAATAGGAAAGGTTATTTAATTGTAATAATATTTAAAAATATAACAATTTTACTGTATTTTTGACTAAATGTAGCCTTGATGAGCATAAAAGGCTTATTTCAAAAACTTCTTAAAAATCTTACCTGTTCCAAACTTTTGAAAGGTAGTGTATTCTAAAGGCCTTCTTTTTGCTGAAGTGAACTTGGCAGAAGTAACATAATACACCTTTTTTGCTGTTGTTGAATTGCAGTTCAAGTTCAAGGTTTTTTTTGTTTGTTTTTTTTTTTTTTTTTGAGAATTTTGCCTGTTAGAAGGTGAACAGAAATTCCAGCTTGTAAATTACTGGTGATTTCTAATATATAATTTCCCATCATTGCAGGGACAGTTATCGAATATTCATCTGTTCTCAGAGGCCACAGTTGACATCTAATTTGTAGGAGCTACTTCATGGTTGCTCTGATTGGCCTTTCATCAAAACATTGGAGATTTTTTTTAGTCTGTTGGCTAAACCTGGTGCATCAGAGGCTCAGCGCTCCCTCTGCAAGATTAATAGTCTTATCATGTGGCCAGCTGATTAGTGGGCTCTTAATTCGTATTACTCGGCATTATCACCTGTTCCCTCGAGATGGCTACTGTCGGCAGCAAGGCTGTGTTAGGGGAAGATTACAACCACTCCATGATTAAATAAGTGTGTAAATACTAATTGAAAAGGAGCAGCTTTCACATGGATGCCAGAGTTTAGGTAAAACATTTAAATGTAGCAATTTCTCATTAAATAGACAGACTGATTAAGTTCCTTAATGTTTACGTTTATGTCATTTTTTTACATTATATTATATTATATTATATTATATTATATTATATTATATTATTGTGACAACTTACATGGGGCCATATGTAATGCATTTAAATGTCAATTTTCTGTTATGATATACTTAGCACTATATATCTATAGGCCTAGCCTAGGCCTAGCCTAAAAATTATTTTCCAGTTCAGTCCCATTCACCTCTATCTAAATATGCACTGGGCTTTGAATAATGGAACAGTTGCATTGTTTGACAGTTTGCCACTTGTATTTACACTGTTGCTGTTGATATTGTTGTCAGCTGTCACGTTTAGTTATTTGTTGTCTTATGTCGAGATTAGTTTGTTCATTTGCTAAAAAAGATTGCCTTGTTCATAATTACTCTAGTCGTGTTTTATGAGGGCTTCAGTGCTCATTTAATCTTGTCTTGTGATTTAGAAGATGAAAAAGCATTTTGCTTTGATTTTTTTTAATTATATAAAGTAAACATAAGAACAACTTTTATATTGTTAGTAATATTTCAATATGAACATTAACTAGACTAAGCTACTTTGGTTTACTTGATTATGCATACAACATTTTTATAACAATTGGGTTAAAATGTGATTATCAAATGTAATGCATCAGGCTCGTGTTGTTGCCTTATAAATTGCTTGTATTTCTCAATTGTAAGTCGATTTGATTAAAAGCGTATAAATAAATGTGAACATATTAAGACATTATTGGGAGAAATAGAGTGACAACTGATATACATATGCATTTTATATAAGCTTTCGCAGATTATTGCACCAAATTGCATTTTTATTTGCACGGTTTGGACTTCTTAATAAAATTGAGTTTTTTCCTCCTTGGGTATGAACTCCATTGTTATACTCTGAGCAATAAAAGCCTGATGTACCAAATATACTTAAAAGTAAACAAACACAGATATTTTATACATTTTTAAAGAAAGTATCTAATAGTCGTTTTGGATATCATTTGCTTGTTCTTTTGAGTGCAATATATGTGTACAGATAGTGCATGGAAAGGATGATAAATTCATCTTGGTGTCTTATATTGTGTTTATGACATTCTTAGATCAGATCGCATCTTTTAATGCTAATGCAGATTCTCTGTAATATGTTGCACAGCCTGGAGCCTTTTACTTAAGCAATCTCTTTTTCAGTGTATTTCCTTGCCGATAACAACGCATGCATGTAGCAGACCTAGAGAGATTAAAAGTGGCAATATGATATTGGGGATAGCTTTTTCTCCTTCATGCACAGCTTTGTTACGTTGCTCAATTCAAATAATCCGCAATGACAGGTAGAAGTTGAATTACCAGAAGTGGTTCTCCTACTTACAGTGCTGTGTAACACTGTCGTCTGGGTAATGAAAGTGCACCATCTCATCCCTCCTTCAATTCTCCACATTCTTCTTGATTGAATTTGAAATAATTTTTTTTTTTATTTGGGAGATTTCACTTTGTAGAATATTGGGAAAATGCCATGTCATAACATTCAAAGACGGGGTCCAAATATGCCACCTGCTTTACTGATTCACTGCCACGGGACAGTTTCCAGAGAGGCTGATGTGTGCACAGACTGAGGCAATTCTCTCTCTCACAATCTTAATAATGTAAGTGGGAAAATCAGTTTGCAATTGCTTGTAAAAGGTCATTTCATAAAATGCTATTTCTTTTCATGATGACAGCTGCCCTTATTTAAAGTTTTCTCTTTTTGGGGCCACTTCCTTCTGTATGATATTCAAATCATCTTTTTAATACGTATCTTAAAGGCAGAGATAAAAGCTTGTGACATAAGCCTCGAGGACTTTTTGTTCTGCTACAAAAAGCTGAGAAACAAAGCACAGAAAGCAGAATCGGTTTCAGTGCTGTTGTGAAGACTGATGATGACTTCGGTCGTAATGAGCATTTCATATAGCACAGCAGAAGTCCCATAGAGTGCTTCCTAGAGAAGCCTTTAAACTGCTCTCACACAAAGCCTCACCTGATAAGACAATCCAAGCTTATCGTGCTCAGCTGTGACGGGAAAGAGAATGACAGGGAGGATTTTCCGTCTTTACTTTCCTCTTTGTGAGGAACCTTTGAACTCCTGAAGGCTTGCTCACCACAGCTCCCCAAGAACTGTCCAGTCTAAAAAGTGGCTTATCATGGCGCCATGTGAAATTGAGATAGGTCATCTTAATTCAAGCAAGCAGTCATCGTCCCAATTGTTGGTTTAGCACATGCCAAATGCAATATTACTGTGTTTTACAGCAGCTGAGGGCATAGCTTATGAAATTACCGAAAAAATCAAATCCAACAACAGCTTCGACCATACATTAATAATGTGTGTTTTTGTGACATAATTTCGACATAATTCTATCACTTTTGCCCCTTATGAATTGCAAAACAGCAGATGGAATTAAGGGTGTTTGCTGGAATGAATCAATCAAACATCTGGGTCGGGAGGCCTCTGTCATTACTCCTGATTTAATGTGATAGATCCCCTTTCAGAAGGCCACCCCAGCTCCATCCATCACCTGTGCATGAGGTTACTCACTATTTCCCGGCTAACTGAGAGGACAGGCTCTTATAGAAGAGAGGCGCGCGGTGACTGGAGGGTGTTTTGAGATGTATTGAGTGTGAGATTGTGCCAATGCCTTTTGTAGAGGCGTGTGCCTATTTCAGCGTATGCATAATTGCATAACGCAGAGCTTAAAATAAGGACCGGGGGTTGAAAGAATTGCAGAGAGAAAAGGCTTGAATACTTAATTGCCTGTAACTGCATGAATTAAATTTGTTATTTTTGTATGCATTGTGAGTTGCTGCTGGTGAGACAAAGAGGGGCATTAGTCTTGACCTTCACTTAAGAAACAAAATAGTTTCTGTCTGGGCTAATTAAAAACAAGTTTCATAATTGCTTCATCAGCTACTCATCCTGCAATAAGTTGGCACAAATGCATTTAGTATTTTGCTCTAAGGAAGATCCATTGGTCTACTAGGCTGTGTTTGTCAACTACCCAGTTCCAGTTTATTAGCCCACATGCTATTTTTCTACTTTAAAACGTGACTTGGTGTTCTAATGTATGTTTTTGCATTAAAGATACCCAGCTAAAGGCATGTTTCTTTTCATTGTAAGCAGTTTGGATTCCGTCAATCAGATTAAATAAAACTGTGCTAAGAACCAATTTAGCATATGAAATTGTGTTGTTGGTGCACAGAACAAGCTAAAATATTCTAAAAACAAGCCAAGCTTGCTGTATCTTTTCATACTTTCCATTAAAAGACCTTTTAATCATTTAAACAGTTTCATAGACTTTGAACAAAAATGGCTTAATTGGATTTACACACTCAAAACAAAGGTACAAAGCTGTCACTGGTACAGAGGTACAAAAGCTTGCACCTTATTTACCCCTAAATGGTATATATTAGTACCTCCCTTACAAAAATGGTTTATTAATGTAAAAGTGTAGTAACCATGTTTTTTAGGCTTATTGATTACCATTTGTATGTAGTTTTCTGTAGTTTTTCAATGGCTCTCCATCATATCTACATTACCAGTCGAATGCTGCACATTTATTGGATGGAGCAAAAGGATAAGTGTCTATACGCACAGTTCCATTGAATGATAAATGACTTTTAACAATGTCATTGAACCGAATGTACGAAGGAAACTGCTAAAATAACCACAGCATTAACACCAACCTTGAAATAAGACCACGAGGTTTATCTGTTAATCAGATGCATGAAAGCAGCCTTCCTTGCTAGGAAACAGACATCGGGCGCGTTTTCCTTCAGAATCATCATTCGTCGATGGAGAAGCAACGTTAAATACTATGCGATTTTATTTTATGAAAATTAGATAAAGAAGTTTTCGCACTGAAAGAGAAGTGATCTCACGCTCATAGATGTGCCAGGCTATATCTGCAGCTACAGTAAACTGAATAAAAAGCAGAATGAACTGATGAAACGTTAAGACAATAAACACAATAAATAAATAAAATTTCTGAATGAGGCAGTGCTAATTTGTAGTATATAAAACAATAATAAAATTGCCATTAGAAAAAAAAAAGATGGATTACAAATGATTGATTATTGTCCAGCAGTGTATTTGATTTCTTATAGCCAATTCAAAATAATAGATAAGAAAATAATTAATTGTTAAAAAAATAAATAAATAATAATAATAATACATACATACCTAAAATTATTGTATTTGACATTTGTTACTTCTGAAATGATGGCTACACCTCTGTGTGACAAAATGTTAGCCTATACATAATACTTTTAAAGCTCTTTTTTAAAATATTTGCTTACATAAATTTCTACATATGCCATTGCCATGTCATGCCATAACATCATTAAACTAGCATCTAACTATGGACAAAAGTGTTTGTTAGCTTTTTTTCTTTCTCTAACCATAAAGGCTGCTGTGTAATTTGCCCCCTAACTAAGCATTTAAAGAATCATGTGAATGCACTTAAAGAATGCAGAATCGACTCTGCGCCACTTTTTAATGAATGACTTTTGGGACTTCACCTTGTCCATCCAACAAAGATCTTTGCTGTTAGCTGCTCTCACAGCAGCAAAAAAAAAATTGCTAGTAAACTATTGGAATCCTCCACACACAATGGACACACGAACCTGGACTGTGTATTTGTTGGACATTATCTCAATTTAACTCTCAACTTCCCGTATACATGGATCTAACGTGAAGAGTGTTAATTCTTGGCATTCAGTTTTTAATGTTGTGTCTTCTTTCTAAAATCTTTGTAAAAATAATTTTATTGTTATTTGTTTATCTATTAATATTAATTCATGTGTTTATTATTATTGTTTATTTTGTTTTGTTTGTTTTTATATGTTTTTTTTTTAAGTCTACCAAGGGGTGGGATGGGTTTGAGTGGGTTTTAAATTTGTGCAGCTGCTTTTTGTTTTGTACTGTTCCACAAAATAAAATCCAATAAACAGTTAACAAAAAAAAAACAAAAAACAAAAAAAAAAACAAATGCTGAATCGAATCGTTAATCAAATTTAATTGTGAATAGAATCTAATTGAATCGTTCTGAATTTGCAAAAATCGTTCTTAAATCGAAAACCCATGAATCGTGAATCGAATTGATTTTCTGTCTACCCTAGATTCACAGCCCTAATATTTATATATTATGCACAACATGAAGTAATTGCAAGTCGGCATGCAAATATTTATTTATTGTTGTTGTATTCTGAACGTTCTATAAATGTAAAACAATGGGAAATTTTTATAACTTGTGATCCTTCAGAAATCATTCTAATATGTGTCAGGTATTTGGCACAGCAGATACTAGAGAGAGACCCAGAGGCAGAATTATCAAGGGAGTGACATTTATTGACAAGATTGAAATTAACAGGGCTGAAGTGAGAGTCCAAACAGTAGAA
>JAUZSZ010000091.1:19035040-19046008 GCA_034780575.1 Labeobarbus marequensis | reverse complement strand
ATGATATTGGTTATTTTCTTATTTTTTAAGTAATGTCATAGTTAAAATACAGATAATATAGTGTAACAGTAACAATAATTCACTTGTGTTTCTCAAACTAAATATTAGTTAACATACAGGTGAGGATATGTCTACTTATAGGATGGACATAGATACTTGTCTTGTCTCCAGAGTGGAGACACAATTGGTTAAGGTTTAAAATTTATAGACCTGTTTAATAGATTTTTTTTCCTTCACATAGTTCTCTTTACAGACCTGTAACCTTAAGGGTCAAAACCCTGCAGAGTAGCAACAGAAGGACTCCAATAAGCAAGTGTTTTATTGGTTGTTTGTATGCTGAGTGCTTTCACAAGTAAACAGATGTGAGTAGAAGTGCTGTTTTCATGGTCTTTGAGTTAACTGTCTGCCGCCCTCAATCACCTAAGGGCACCTCTCAAGCGGATGATGAGTGTGTATGTGTATACATGTATGTGAGGTCATGAGGGGTTCTATTACACTGAAATAATTTCATCTAAACTATTATTTGAGGAAAAAACAATCATGGATTGGATCAAACTCACCACTAAAATAATATATTGTTTAGTTTTGAAGTAGTACAAAAAAGTGATCCGGGGGTTACACATATGACATTATGCCTAGATCTATTTTATCATGCAATGACCTACACCTAACCCCGCCCCTAAACCTACCCATCACTCAAATCGTACAAAATCGTACGAGTGAGGTCGTACGAATTAGCCACCTCGTAAAATACGTACGAATTGGCCGTGAGATAGCGCTGAAAAATCTTTTTGAAACACATTTTCCAGATTCTTAGAAATGTGATTCTTCATTTTTATGTTGGATTCATATTGTTTTGAAAAACTACCATTTTAAATAAAATGTGCAGTTGACTCTAAAAATGTAATGTACATACAGGTACATCTTCAAAAATGTTTTAAATATAAATATAGTTTTTGGGAATTTGCACCACGATTTTATTTAATATTTATTTTCAATCATCGGGGTCCCCAGGGGTCACTCTTTTTTTTTTTTTTTTTATTCATAAGCAATAAAGAAGTTTTTTTTTTTTTAATATTCTATTTTATAATATTTTAAGAATATAATTTTGAAGAATCTAATAATAGAAGAGACATATAAGCCATTTTTTTCCCCTTGGACTTGGATGCACTCGATCTTGATACAGACGAATCAACATCATGTATAACATGAACGATTAAAAAATAAGTAACAACATAAAAATAAGATAACAAGACATCAATGAATGTCTTAGTTGGTTAAGGACTTGGACTTGACTCAGAGTTGACAAGGTAGACCAAAACACTATTTTTGATATTTTTATTTTTATCATTGGTGTTTGGTAAAGTTATAGAAAACAATTCATGAAGGTCCATACAATAAATAGCTGTAGAACATCTGGGACGATTCAGTTCTCGGTAAAACAAATTCGGAACATTTTAGATGTGAACTGATACTACGTGTTTGTCCCCAGCTGTAGTGCAGGCAGTGGACTGCTGTTAAGGTGTAAATTAGACTGATAAAGTGATAATGAGGAAAAATCGACACATACCATGATTCAAATGCCCTGGAAACCAAGTCAATGAGACCTGTACAGCAGGCTAACTGCAGTAATGAGTCTGCATCCAACCGTTTTTCCAATTTGCAGTTTCGTATTGAGTGTGTAAAAACAGATTATATTTTCAAGCCTTGTATTGTTCCACATGCAGGGAAATCCATTTCCATATCTATTTGGAAGTGGAACTGTTTATACCTTTAACAGCTATCTGATCAAAGTGCTCAAGACAGATGATGCATGAGTGCATTCGCTGAAAAATAATCAAAAGTCACTTACACGTACCGGCAATTCGCTTTTACTAGCAACACATGTTTCTAGAATCTCTCATCTTGCCACAGACCTCCATCTGTGAGTCGCTGTGTAGTATATGGAGCTCCCAGGGGCTCTGAGGGACATGCAGTGTCAAACAGCAGCATTCAAATGAGTAATGGAAGAACAAGCTCATAAATGGCTCTGCTGACCTTTCTGCATTCGTACACAAGCAAGAGGGGGGGAACAGCGAACAACACTTGAGCATTAATTGCTCCCAAAAAGACAATGCTCCATGTCAGCGACAGGGGGAAGACCCTTAAATATGCACCACAGGACAAATACAAATTCACATTAAGACTCACGAAAATCAAGTTGAGCAGTAAAAAGAGCAATGAACACTTGCTCTGTGGCAATAAGCATAAATGATTTTTACATTCATAACGGTCAGTATGACATTTTCTTCTAGTTTGCTGAATTGTTTGTTTAAAGAATAAATAATTTATTTGATTTATGCACTCTAATGTTGTTTCAAGCCAGTATGACTTTATTGAATGAATGAGGGAAGGAAAGTCTGATTTTAAAGTAATGTCCAATTTGTGACATTGCAATTTCTTTTTTAATGAAATGGTTGATAGAGTTTGCAAAAATGGCATGAAATTTCAGCAGCCATTATCCCAATTTTCAGTGTCACATGATCCTCCAAAATGAATCTGTTATGTTGATTTGAAAATCAAGAAACTTTCCTTATTGTCACAGTTGAAAACAGTTGCAGTGCTGCTTAATATTTGTGGAAACAGTCATATAGCTCTGAAAGGAAAGATTCTTTGACAATTAGGAAGTCTCATCTTAAAGCATTGTCCGTTTTGTGGTATTTGCAATTTCTTTTCAACGAATTGGTTGATACAGTCCGCAAATATAGTGCGAATAATTAATTTACGAATCAGACAGAATTGAAAAGCATGACCGGTGCATTCTTTATAATTCCTCTTTTTGCATTCCATAAAAAAAAAAAAAATCATATAACTTTTTTAACATTATCGCAGGTTTTGCCTATTTTAGGAGAAATAGTTCTATCTGTATTCATACAAAAGTGTTCAGTCCTTCCCAGATGTTTGTAATGAAAGCAAAATCAGAATAATCAGCATCTTGGCGTTGATGTCTAATGATGGTGGACACTCAATCTTACTGATTAATTCAGAAACAAAAAGCCAGGGTTTGTCTCGGTTGTCGTGCATGTGAGTTGCATTAGCATGTTTGCGAGTTAATCATTATTTGTGCGTTTATCTAAATCTTCTAATTTTCTAAGGGTGAGATTTAAATGGAAATGCACAAGAAAAAAAACATGCTCAATTAGTTCCTGCCCAAGGCAAATTTAAATGAGACCCACCGCAGCTTTGACTATTAAAGAATTCTCATGACCCAGTTCCTGCCTCAGAGCTGGCGGCAGCCACCATGACAGTACAAATCAGTCAAACATAAAGATCCACTCTTGATCGATGGAACCATCAGTTACACTAACAGTCAAGCTGGCCGCCGAACACCTTTGCCGTCCTTTTGTCATGTAGACCATAATGCCATGCTTTGTTTTCTGCTAATTGGCTCTCCCTAGTATATAAATCATTGAAAAAAATCCCTAGCCACATAAGTTATTTCCTCTGAGAGTAGACTAAATCTAGTGGAGGAGTGGAAAGTATTCTCATTAATAAGCCAGTGGCTGAGAAACTCTTGTGCCCTTGTATAAACTGAGATTTCTGTGACCTACAGATTTTAGCGTGCAGATACCAGTCCATATGGTGAAGTGAAAGCTTGTGCTAAACTGTAAGAAACGTCAGACACCTAATACACCCTAGCAAGCAACTATTGACAAAACATCACTTAAAGTGATATGAGATCCCAGAATAATACTGTAAGTCAAGGTCTCAAAAACATGTCTAATCCTAATGGTGTTCAGTAGAACAGTTGTCCACTTCAATTTGAACTGTTTCTATAAAATAGCAGTTATGTTAGTGGCAGTATCTTAAAGAAATAGTTCACCCAAAAAATGAAAATTTGCTGAAAATGTACTCACCATCAGGCCATCCAAGATGTATATGGGTTTGTTTCGGAACTTATTTGGAGAAATTTAGCATTACATCACTTAGTCACCAATGAATTGCCTACAGTGAATGGGTGCCGTCAGAATGAGAGTTCAAACAACTGATAAAAACACAGTATGTCTACAGCTAATTGACACAACTAAATTTCCCCAAATCTGATGAAGAAACAAATTCATCTGTTCATCTTAGATGGCCTGGGGTTTAGTAAATTTTCAGCAAATTTTCATTTTTGGGTGAGCTATTCTTTTAACACAATACTGCACCAAATGTATGTCTGCATAAACACATTTTGTTCTGCATGTATGAATGTGTAAGCTGGAGAAATAGATGCTGGATTTGTTGTGTTCTAAATGTAATGGTACTTTAGTATACACAAAAATGAATTTATATGCACAACACGGTATAAACAGATACAACCTACTTATCACAGCTGAGGCTTGTTCTCAGCTTGGATATGTTAATTAGCAGTGTTTGCTAAGGCAAGCATTGCTATTGTTATTGCTTCTGCTTATTTTTCTTGTTTTTCCACTCGAAACATAACTCGTCCCGCACCATTACGTGAATGATACCTTTAAATAAGGGAGCTTATTGAGGAGCAATGTGCTATTGCTTTTCTAAGTGATTAAACTTCTGATTAGATTTTTGTTTAGCAGACAGTAAAATTAGTAAAAGGAAAAAAATATATATATAAATAGGCTCCAGAAAATCATACAGCGCTGGAAGGTTTTGCACACACACAAGCACAATTCACAGGTGTATTTCTTTTCATTCTGCAACTACAACATACAAACAACACACAACAAATTGAATTTGTAATAACAATCATGGCAACTCACAGAAGGGTGAAAACATTTTCACAGAAGGTTGAGATATTTTTCATGTTTTTGGAAGATGTGGCTGCAAAACTACAGTGACAACAATAATACTTTGAAATATTTTTACAATTTAAAATATTTTAATGCCATTAATAAATTAAAAATGAGTTTTAATACATTTTAAAATGTAATTTATTTCTGTTATGGCAAAGCTGAATTTTCAGTAGTCATTACTCCAAATTTCAGAGTCACATGATCATTGAGAAATAATATGTTTACATAATATTAAATGTTTACAAAATAGTATTATTTTAATCTTTTTTTTTTCATTTTTATTATAAAAGTACTCATTTCTTTCAAAAATAAAAAATAAAAATCTTACTGACCCAAGATTTTTGAAAGGCAGTGTATATTTTGTAAAAGTGATTTTTTTATTTTATTTTTAATTGTAAAAGTGATTTTTTATTATGTTATAGTTATTTAATTAATAACCATAACACTGATGACTCTCTCTCTCTCTCTCTCTCTCTCTCTCTATATAGCAGCCTATAAAATACATAGTATCACAACACAAACATACAATTTCTGACCTTTGAGTATGCTTAAAGCTGAGATGAATGTTAGAGGGAACTTTTTAGGTTTAGCTCCAATAACACTGATATTTACTTGATAAAATGACTCCTTGCAGATGTAACATATCAAGATTCGTTTTATAGTGCATCTTATTCCAATACAACTTCAAAGGATGGGCTCTGACACAGATGTCTGGGAAAAGTCTCGGATATCCACTGACCCTAGAACTGGCTATGGTGCTCCGGCGGATGCAGGGCTGAGGCATGCATCTTTATGCCCATATTTCCAGTAGTCTGCTGTCTAAACCAAAATAAAAAATGTTTATTTACCAATCCTGGAGCAAATAACCACTTGTTACAACCACTTGTGCATTGTGCCTTTCGGAATACAAATATTGTCCATCGCCCTGCCCAGCACCCTTACTGTGTGACAGAAATGGCAGATACACTGCCTGTAGTTCTGGTCAATGAGTTCTCATTTTTCAGCCAGATAATAGCCAACCTTGCTGCTTTAGCCTGTTTCCAACAGCAGGATAAGAGGGTGCTGAGCCAAGCTTGTGTTGTATTCTTCATTCCTGACACTTTGTTAGCAAGCTTGTTTGTTTCCTCACTCAGACTTAGCAATTAAATCCGCATCTCAAATAATACAAGACAGGTGTATTGCTCTGACTCACCATAATGCCAGTTTTTGATAAATGCAACCATATCAAAAAAAGTCCACTATGTTCCCAGACAGTATACCATTTTTTTCTCAGATAGTGTACCTAATATTATCTATGATATATATAGCATTTTCCCTGTTTTTCGCTTTTTCTGTTGTCCTGATGTGACACAAGTTTTGACCTCATGTGACACATCTAAATGTGTCATGTCTGAATTGAATACAAGTGAGAATGAGATTTGTAAGCTCTGGTGGAGGGAAAGATGTGACTATTACGAAGTGAATAATGGTTTTCTGTCTGTTCCTGTCACAAAGCTAACATATGTGATCCGACACTGATCCTCTACAAAAATACAGCATAAGGCTAAGAAGTCACGCATCCTGGAAAGAGCTTGATTGAAAAAGCCATTGACCATTGAAAAAGCACATTGTCCTAAATTATGGAGGTGGATTTATATATGGTGTGTGTATGTGTGTGTATTTTACAGGTATTACTTTGAACAGACAATTTCATGAAAGTCATTTTCATGTATGATATTAAAAGTGATGTTATGGTGATGGTCTCTCTTTTGGAGCCAGTCTCTTGTGGCCATTCGATGAATTGCAGTTTAAGTCACTTCCGTGCTGGTTTCAAGAGAGAGATCGGAAGGTTGCCGATTGGTGTTTACTCACTTGTCTGAACATCTCTATTTATTTTTTTGTCTTGTTAGTATTATTATTATTACTGCTAAATGGTTATACAGCTGTTGGTTAGTTTTCAATTATTTTAGAAAGAATGAAAGGTTAATGACGGGTGTTTGCTAATCACAAAGGAATCCAAAATCCAGAGTGTGTAGAAAAAATGTTTTAAGAGGATTTGAGGTGGTTAGTGGGTAAAATGTTGAAGGGCAGGTTAGAATAATACCTAAGGGATACAATTTGAATGTATGACTATGATCTAAATGTGTTGCTTGACTGCTGTGAAAAATTATATATTACTTTCACATTACTAGTACAAACCAATCTAAGCCATTTATCATTTGCTACTAATTTTATCACTAAAGAAAACTCACTGCATCTTTCTGTTGTGAAATTTTCTAAATATACTGTATGTGAGGTGAGAGGTTAATCAACCTATCCATGGTGAATAAAAATAATGTAGGTGGATTATACACCTGAAAATGAAAACTTTCATTAAGCAAAAAGTATTTTCATTTTTCTTGTCTATCTCAGTATAGTGAAAGAACAATTAAATAATAATGCTATTATATATATTTTTTTAACAGTATTTATTTATGTAACCACATATCCTTTGAACTGAAATTACTTTCTGAAATATTGAGAGTTTATCACTTCGACATAAAGATGTTTTTGCATCTCTGCCAGAATGTCTGGACTTAAATTTTAGTGGAGCATAAAATGAAAGTAAATTCTTGTCTAATTATACAAATATGTTTCCATTCACCATCTTTCCTATAAACAGCTGTGTAGTTTTACATATGGGCCAAAAATTGGTGTAGAAACAATTTTCACTCAGTAATTGCTTATA
Source organism: Labeobarbus marequensis (assembly GCA_034780575.1). NCBI lineage: Eukaryota > Metazoa > Chordata > Actinopteri > Cypriniformes > Cyprinidae > Labeobarbus > Labeobarbus marequensis. The sequence continues at coordinate 19,038,508 of JAUZSZ010000091.1, read as the reverse complement.
GTAAAATTCACATTTACAAAGAATCAGCATGTAACACATTGAAGTAGATGTTAAATTCTAAAATAGTAAAACAGCATTCTCCTTTAAAACATATTCACTCCTATGAACTTTGTTTTATTTACAACAATATTGACATTTGGTACACAACATTATTTGCTGAGCTTTAAACTTAGATTCAGTTTAGCCACATAATAAGCAAACCTGCCAAAGTTTAACTTTGCCATTGCAGTGATAAGAGGGGGAAAAAATATTATAGGTAATCATTTCTCATTTGTACAATGAACTCTGAATGGGCCCTTCAGCCAAGATTATTACAAATGCATTTAACTTTCTGACACCAATAATGAGAATTTCTGAGAAATGTGAAGAGCTGGGAGAACATAATATGTGTAATTCCAGCAGAGAACGTCATCAGGAACAGAACCGACAGACCTTTAACATTATATAGGTCTCTGAAGGGGAACATTGCAAGCCTTAGAGCAGTGAGCAGAATGCAATTAAATAACCTCAGCATTTTTTAAGTGATCATATCTCCCAGCTGGAGTAGTGAAGGAGTGTTGATTGTTCTCTGTATTTCACAGCATGCATCATACATCCAGTTGCTTTCATTGCAATAGTTAAAGGTTCTATAGGAAATTATTTCTTTACGTGAAAGTATAAGTAAAACTTATGACACGATTTATAATGCTTTCAAAAATTAGAAAAATTATCTGCACACTGTTAATCTCCCTTTATTAAAAAAAAAAAAAATTAAAAGTAGCAACGTTTCGGTCAAAGACCTTTGTCAGGCAAACACACATACATGCAAAGGCAACAGCACAATAAGTACTCCGATTCAAACAGAGTTCCAATTGATTACACCTTTTAGCAATCAAAGTCAATAATGTGAACAGCTACAGTATATCACAATTGAAACAAGACAAGCACATTGAGGCAAAAATTTAAATACAAACACTATCAAAAAATCCCCAAATCATCATAAGACACTCATAAAAAACGTACTAGTCTATTGCCACCCCCACCAATGGACCTCATACCTCACAAACCGGAAGCACTTCAGTTCTATAGCACATTCCCAAATATACCTCTTAGATACGGCAGTTAATATTTTACGGAGTTAATAGTTTGTCGGTCTGTAGAGGTTCCGCAATTATGCATGACCAGTCAGTGGGGATGATTAAAATTGGTTAAAGTGTCAGAAGACAAGGGAATTAACTAAAAGTCTTTAATTACACTTCATGGACATTAATCATGCCAAGAGTTGAGCCTCATTTCCTAGGCATTTTAATCTTCTTCACGGTGTGACTAGCTGTCCAGAGAGAGTCCTAGGTGACAAAAACCTGAACTTGCAAGGGCTCTTTATGCTGCATGCATTTTACTGTTTTAAATCATACTCTTTATGGTCTCACAAAAACAAAAATGAGTTTCAAAATATTTCTTATCAAGAGGAAACAGTTGTAAATGTGTTACATGATTTAGGCAGAGATTGCAAGGAATAGCTTACACAAAAAAATGCAAATTTTATCATTCACACACCATTTTTGTCCCTATGTAGAACATAAAAGGTGAATTTTGGATTTGAGCTTCAAAAAAGACAAACAAACACCATAAAAGTGTGACGAAAATGCCCCATACAACTCATGCACTATATTTCAAGTCAAGTCTTCTGAAAACATAAGATAAGAACCTTTGTGTAAAAAACAGACCTAAATTTAGCTCTAGTAAGCTGTTAACTGCTGCAAAAAGATTACTGAGTTGAATTTGAGAACTGGAACAGTCTGGTTTTTAACAAATCATTCACTCTTTTGTGAACTGGATCAACAGATTCATTTGATAAGATCCAACTCAAACGAGTGGATTTTCAGTGAAAAATTTGCATTTACATTTATACATTAGGCAAACGCTTTTATCCAAAATGACTTACACTGCATTCAAGGTATTTCATCAGCTCATGCACTGCCTGGGAATCAAATTACCTTGGTGTTGCTTTCACCACACTGCAACTAAATTGTTTTTTTAAATATAAAATCTTAACAGGTTTGGAACAACAAAAGAATGGGTAAAAAATAACCATATTTAAATTTTTGGGTGAACTATCCATAAAGGAACACGCCACTATTTTTTGAAAATAGGCTCATTTTCCAACTCCCCAAGAGTTAAAGGGTTAAATTTTACAGTTTTCGAATCCATTCATAGCCAATATGGCTAGGAACTATACTCTCATTCCGGCGTAATAATCAAGGAACTTTGCTGCCGTACCATGGGTGCAGCAGGCACAATGATATTACGCAGCGCCTGAAAGTAGTCCCCAGCTAGGTAACTAGTTATGACATAGCTGGGGACTATTTTCAGGTGCTGCGTAATATCATAGCGCAATTGATTAATATCATCAATTTAATATAATACTTTTTATATACTTTTATGTAATATTTATTTGGCATTTTGTTTTTTTTTAATGTCATTTATTTGATAGTTATGTATACATTATTTTATTTTAAATGGTACAAAAACCTGTTTTTGACCTCAAAATAAAGCACTTTCCCTCTGTATATGGCTGTGGGGATGAGCAGTTTCGTGGTGCTTGGAATTCTTTAGAATTAATTAAAAACAAATATTGCCACATTGATGGCTCAAGAAGGTGTAATTGTTCATATAACACATTGTTTCATTTTAAAATATAAGAACAAATTGTAACCAAGTGTTTTTCAAGTGTAAAATTTCTGTAAAGGCTATAGGGACAGAAAAATGGACATTTCCATAGAATGACCCCTATATGTTTTAGGCTATAAATATGTGTAAATATTCTCTTTTTGCTTTTCAGATGAAAAAGTGGTTTCAGTTTAATATGTTGCAGGCTCATTCATTGGTAATAAATAATTGACAATAAATAATATTGATGATAATAAATCATCAAAAAATAATTAAAAAACAAATACTGTATCTCTCATAGAAACAGTCTTTTAAACAATGGAAGTATCCTACAGAGGGAGTCATGTCCATGGTCTGTAGTCTACATTCTGCATGTTTGCACGTTTCCGTGGTGCTCTTACCCAGACAAAACCAGGGAATATAAATTTTCCATGAGATCATCGTCTTCATTTGCATATAATATTCACACCTGCACATTATTCAGTAAATCTATACATACACACACATTACACAACAGATATATATATTTATTGTGAGTGACAGGGCTTTGTTGTCGTCTCTGAGGCAGTAAATGGTTCGTCATTGATTTTGGCAGCTCTCTTAGTCAATTGATATTTGACACATAATATGTCAAAGCTAATTTTCAAAACTGACATCTGCGCCGCGACGATCTTCTTGAACACACCATTCAAGCATTACTATGCTGTGATCGCTTCACAACACCAGGAAGAAGCCGCAGATGTTTACATGCCTCTCTCTAGTGGCCAGCGTTTCAGTTGGATTGTTTCCACACGAGAGCAGCCTATCCTTCTTGCACGC
>JAUZSZ010000091.1:18829561-18842272 GCA_034780575.1 Labeobarbus marequensis | reverse complement strand
TATGTTAATTTTTGCAGGATGGCATTTTTTCATGCTTATAAAATGGATGAAATTATTTGGAAATAATTTAGTGTCTAATGTTATTTATTTATTTTATTGACTTTTCCAAATTTTCTTTTTAATTCCTCTATTATGAGAAAAAACAAGCTGTATTTTTCTAATAATAAAGTATTTTATGTCTCAAGCTTAGTGCATTTTACACAGTATCTACACTTTACTTTTGTGTTCAGCTGCTTTCCACATACACATACACACACACAAAATATTACTCCTTTCTGGTAGATGGTGTTTTTAATTTTATCTTTTGAGGTGCAAAGAACATATTTCTTTTTTGACAACCTTTAAAAATAAATAAAACTCAATAATTATTATAATATAATTATTCGGTGCGGTACATACCTCGGTTTCGAGGTCACGGTTCGGTGTGGTTTAGGAACAGCAGTGGGGGAAAAAACTAAACATGAAATTGCCTCTTTTTTTAATTAAACAGTGATTTACTAAACAAACTGCTCTTTCTTTAAATAAATTAAATTATAATTAAAATTTTCTTTGGGATAAAAATCTCCCTCAGCTTATGCTCTAAACTATAGGGAGACCTTATACATTACTATAAGGTTACATTTAACAGAACCCAAACTTAAATGCAATTACTATTTATTTTTAAATATAATAATCAACACTCAACTTAAACAATTGTAGCCTATGAAAACATGTAAACTGCGCATAATGCAGTTTTTAAATTAAGTTCTAAATTATACAGTTTCTATTTGTTGTTGAAATATATTCATTTACACAGTGGCTGTCATAACTTGTTTCATAACAGATTTATTTAAAAATACATTAAATAATTAAGACATCACTAACAGGTAAAGTAAAATATAATCAGTATAGTCTAATATTTTGCGAAATGCTCTTCTCTAGACTTCATTTCACTAACGAACTAATGAGCTGTGGACACTAATGATTTGGTAAATGAAATGCTACGTGAAATTTTGTTTACAAGCTGTTTTACTGATGTCTTTCTGCAGTTGAAGCACTGATTGAGCGATTACGTGAAGCATGAGATGGTCATTCATGTTTATTACGCGTTAGAACTAGTAGTAAGGAGAAAGGGATGAACGCGCTCGGCTACTGTTTGAACTGAGGCATTTATACAGTGATCTGTCACGCCACATCAAACGGCATTGTTTGAAAAGATGACTGTTTCTTATCAAAAGTAACAATATTATAAAACTGGAAATTTCCAATGAAGTTCCACTTGTGTGGTGGTTAACAATGCTGTATTTGTTTGGTACACCTTTGTACCTGTTCCGAAAATTTTCGGCATGAATATGTGTACCGTTACACCTCTGTTATATACAGTATTAACAATTTCAGCTAAATATTTCATTATATTATATTGAATGATTTGCCCAATTTTTTTGGATTGTATGAGAAATTTTGTGTGTGTGTACTATGTAAAAAAGCTTTTAGGCTCTAAGTCTCTTGGAGATTGAGCAAAATAAAACATGTTCCCATCAGCTTCAAGTACCCTGATTAATTCCTGTGACATCTTTAATAATGCTACTTACAGTACTTTATCTTTAGACTTTATCTATGATGAAATTCAGTATTCAAGACAATCTGACTTATCACATTCATTCCTTCACCATAGGCCTCTCAGCTACTGGCTGAGGTATATCCTCTCCATCATGTACTGCAGTGAGAACAATCAGATAGGCTCCTACATGGAGGAAACGCGGACCTGCTCCTGTCATTACGAGCACCCGTCCTGCCAGGGTGTTATCCCATGCTCCGTAGGTGACGGCCCTCACTGCGCCTCCTGCTCCTACGAGAACCGCTCTCGCTGTGCCAGCTGCAATCCAGGCTACATGCTGAGCCAGGGGACCTGTAGGAATACCATCCCGGATTCTACGGACAACTACATCGGGTTCGAGACAGACCTTCAGGACATGGAGCTGCGCTACCTGCTGCAAAAGAAAGACGGGCGGATCAGTATTCACGCCATGTTCATAAGCAATGACGTCAGACTCAACAACTGGTTCGATCCCAGCTGGAGGAAGAGGATGCTGTTGACGCTGAAGAGCAACAAGTTCAAATCTAGCCACGTTCACATGCTCCTAGGGATCTCCCTGCAGATATGCCTTACTAAAAACATTACCCTGGAACCCGTGCTGTCCGTCTACATCAATCCATTCGGAGGTAGCCATTCTGAGAGCTGGATCATGCCAATTGACCAGAACAATTACCCTGACTGGGAAAGGACCAAGTTAGACATCCCGCTTGACTGTTATAACTGGACCCTGACTCTGGGAAACAAGTGGAAGACCTTTTTTGAGACGGTACACATTTACCTGAGGAGCCGTGTCAAAACGGCATCGGCTCAGGGGAACGGCAGCGTCCATTTCGAGCCATTGGAATACATGGATTCGTCCCGTAACCTAGGCTACATGAAAATCAACAGTATGCAGGTGTTCGGATATAGTATGCACTTTGATCCGGATGCCATTCAGGACTTGATCCTGCAGCTGGACTATCCGTACACGCAGGGCTCGCAGGACTCGGCCTTGCTCCAGCTGTTGGAGATCCGAGACCGGGTCAACCGACTCTCTCCACCAGGCCAACAACCTCTGGACCTGTTCGCCTGCTTATTACGCCACCGTCTTAAACTCTCTACCACTGATGTGGTCCGAATCCAGACTGCTCTTCAGGCCTTCAGCGCCAAGCAGCCCAACTCGATGGAGTATGAAACTACCAAACTATGTAGCTAAAAAGGCACTGCAAGGTAGCAGTATATTTGTAGCTATTTCAGTAACTGTAGTTAAACGGCCTGTTATACAGTTGTAAAAAAACATCGGACAGCTGCTGGGATACAGTGTTGATGGTGATGCCACAGTTCTGGTTTGAACCACTGATGTAATGGGCCACTTCAGAAGAATGGCCAAACTTTTTTGCCTTTTCTTTTCTTAACTGCAATGATGATTTACAGTAACTCATAGCGTGATGACCTCATGGCACACTGCAGAATTTAGCATCAGCCCCTGTCCTGATAAACAATGTGTGCAGTAGAACTCGTCCAGGAACAGTCTCTTGATTTTTAAAGTGACTTTTATTTTCACCTCTTTATTCTCTGTAAGCATAACAGAGGCCATAAACACATGGTGAGCCAAACCTTGTTAGTGTAATCAGGGGTTCCTGCTGTGTCTGGGCAGAATTCTGACTTATTTTACTTTTTTTTTTTTCCTCGCCTTTTCTATGCTGTCTGTCAACACTGTAACTCTCAAAAATATCAGTATCCTAATCAACAATAGATGGCTTTGTTGATGCTTAAAACTATTTTTATGGTATTCGTTGGAATATGAATGTAGGAGGAAAGCTGTTAAAAAAAAACACAACACCATAAGCAAGGTACTTATTATATATGCTGTTTCATGTACATTTATTTTTATAAAATCTATTATTTGTGACAAGTTACAAAGGTAATGTCCATACAATGTATAGAACATGAATTTGTTAATACTCTAAATAAAAGTCATTTTTATGTGCCGTCTGTAAATATCTCTAATTGTTTGAATTCCACATAACTTATATTTTTGTTTAGAGGTTTTATTTAGAATCTGTTGAGTCTTAAACACACATGTACACTTATACTCACACGCACAGTCTTACGAGTTAAATAAACAAGTATTTATATATAATTAAAATAAAAAAAAATGTTTATACTGCATATATATATAGAAGGGTTTTAGTAAATAGTAGTACATCTCTTCACCTATCCATATGCTTTTTTTAAAAAAAGCTGGCAGGCAATTCTCTCTGAGAAATGATTCCTTGAGAGAGCCAATTAATCTATAGGAAAAGCTTTGACAACTTACATGTCTGGAGAAAAAAACACATTAAAAGCAAAGCCCTCGTAGAAGCGGTTTCGACTGCTTTTTGGCATAAACACCTGATGACTAGTTCCTCAACTTTTTTCATAAGATCACCTTGAGACGAAGTAAGCCACATCATTAAGGAACAAATAGGGAAACCGCCACAAAAGAAAAAAGTTAGACAACTTACTTTCATTTGGAGATAACCAAAAGTTAAATGAGTTATTGATTAGTCAGCTGTGATATCTCAAGAAGAGGCCCAGCAAAATCATCCATTTAAAGGGGCGACAGAAGGGGCCAAGCTAATGAGCATTACGGAAAGCAGTTATCAGGAATGCAGTTCACAGACATGATTACTGAATCTTTGTGATGAACAACTGGGACATATTGCACATCTGGAGGGACTTGTTTTCTGCATATCCAGTTCTACAATGACAAGAGAATGATTTCCGCGTAGCCAAATACTGAAATCGTGCACTTACAGTAAACAAATGTATGTTAGCTGAGAGACAGCAGAGATCATTTTCTTAGATGTTTCTCTTGCAGTCTTCTGCCTTCCTGGAAATTGATGGATTTTGCTCGCTCAGGATTCATAAATGCTACTTCCAGCATCCATACTCAAGTGTACCACAATAATTGAGTCTCATATTAAAAAGGTGTGTTGTTTGTGTGTTTTACTACCTAAGGCTGGCATTACCAGTTCTTGTGGCTTTCTTAAATTAATTTCAATGGGAATCTAATCAATGGCATTCTTGATTACTTAGAATGATGTTCATAAAAGCAATGACTCCCGATCCTGTAATTTAATTTGTTTTTATAGGATTAGTTCACCCACAAATGACAATTCTGTCACTATTTAATCACAATTGCAATGTCTTTGCAAACCTGTATTACTTTTTTACTTTTTTTTCGTTCATGTTGCACAAAAGGAGAATGTTTGAATAATGATCTGATGCAATTACGGTGAATGAGAACTAAAGCTCAATGATCCAATCACAATGGTTAACAGCCCACTGGGGTAGAAGATTATCCTTCAATAACGACTTACTTTTTGGTCTTTTTTTTCACACGGAGTTGTAGTTGGAAGACTTGGAATAAAGTGCATGAATCATGGACCAATTTTATGATAATTTTATGGTGATTTTTTGTCATTTTGGAGCTTGACAACTCTAGTTTCATTCACTTTCATTAAATTGCAAAAACCAGCCGGAACATTTTAGAAATTACCTTTTGTGTTCCACAAAGGAAAGTTATTTTGGTTTGAAATGACATGAGGATGAATAAATAAAGAATTTTTATTTTGGAGTGAACTAGCCCTTTAAATTTTTCTTACTTTCTTTTCTAAGTGTGCACTTTACACAACAAACTGTAATTGTTATTTGCGACTATTACTATTTCCAACTTTCATTAGAGCTGTTCATACGAGCACATTTATAAAGGGGTCAGAACAAAAGGTCAGTCTTTCTACACTTCTAAAGCAAATAGGTGTTAAATTCCCAGCTACGAAGTAAGAATAGCTGCCCTCACAATGGCACAATAATCACCACCTTCAATTACTATTCAAGCACTTACAGCTGCAATTAAGGAGACTAAATTCAGGTAATAGAAGGTTTAATATTTTATAGGTTTTATTAAAATGTACTGTATAATATATATATGGTCTCCTCAGATCTAGCATTTACTGTATATACACAAAAATAGCACATTTAAAACACACACACACACACAATCATCCTGAATTCAATTAAAGGATTTATGTTCATTTATATGGTCTGATGGCATTAGGTTTTTGCAACAGTCCAATACTACATACCAAAAATAACCCCAAAATGCATATTTTTTTAAAAGAAACCTCCAAATACAACTTCTCCGCATTATATAATTCCTATTACATGCAACAAACATCTACGATCCGTGACCTGTCTATACTGTTTGTTTTTACTCCTTCTATTGAAAACTCAATGTTCCCCAGAAGAGCAATTTTTGCAACCTCATTCTGTGTTCTTCATAGTTCATCACACAAGCACAATCAAGAAAAACTCCCAAAGTGACACCATCTCCTTACTGAACCCCAGCCTATCCGAAAGGAATATGTTCTCCCATATAAATGTAATGGTTGCACTAAAAGATAATATGAAAATGCAATAGCGTAGGAACAATTTTTTTAGGTGAAGGTGACACTGTTACACAAAAAAATAAAATCTCCAAGAAAATCGTTTCCTGTGTAACTTTATCTTATCTAGCACAAGGTGCCCTAGCAATGTGGGGTCGTTTCTAACAAGAATAACTCCCCCTTAACTTGAAATGGTCTAAAGTGCATCCATTTTATATGAGAGTGTGCTGGCTGCACATGGCAGGTAACTGACATTTGTGTGAGCCGCATATTTGTAGTGCAAATGTTTAGGGGCATAAATTATATTTATGCACATTACATTTTGCTGCCTGAGGGGGTAAGTGAAACTAATTTAGTGGCAATAAAACTAAATTAATGGACTACAAGCATCTGAGCACATAAAGAAGCAATTCTGTTTGAAAGTTATATTAACATCGAGAGTATGTAATTGTGGGAAGGGCCTCATAAAAAGTAATGATTTTACATGCCAAAAATAAATGCATGTCTCACTGGAATTATCCAAGTTTCAATCAAAGCTCATCAGCTCCATTTGGATCAAGAAAGACACAGATTTGGCCCAGTGTTGAAACTGTTTCAGCGTATTTAATGAACTGGAAGTAGGGCATTCAGATGTGGCTAATGGTGGTGATACAGGCTCTGGAGAAAAATCGCTCAGGCATGTCGAAAATTAAGAGTTTTCACATTGATCTGCAGCCCTCCAATATATTTATCAATAAACACTTTCTGACAATTAGGTTCTGTACTGTAACTACGTAATTAATCTAAATGGATAAATAAGTCTGCCATACTCTGTTTAACATGCTGAAGATTCCAAGCCTAGATTTCTAATCTATGTGACAGAGTCATAATAACAGAGCACATAGAGGGTTTACACTTTGCGCTTTTTTGCTGTTCTAGTAGCTGTCTGATGATGAAAAGACCAAGTGTAAATGTCTTCCAAGACACATTCAACAAGAATAAGCGATGGATTGCAATGCAAACAAGATGTGACTGTCTCAGGAATCCACGTGTGAACAAGCAATATGTATTGCATAAGGCACATGGATAGAGCAACTGACTCAAAAACTCTCCAAAACCTATAAAAAAATTTGTCTTGGATTTGGAGAAATCTAGCAATATATAATTTATTCACCAATGGATCCACTGGAGTGAGTGGGTGCCGTCAGTAAGAAACTTCAAACAGCTGATAGAAACATCACAATAATCCACAAGTAAACCATATGATTCTAGTTCATTAATTAACATCTTGTCAAGTGAAAAACTGCATGTTCTTTAGTTTTAACTTTTTTTTCATTGCTTCTGGACAAAACACCTGTCCATAATTATAATTCTTCCTTCATTGAAAACATTCATCCCCTTTTGTCCTCTCATATCAAAATCCACTGACATATTTGTTTAGAACTGTTTTTGCTTGTAAACAGTACTTGAACTGTGCATTTTTTCTCTACTGATTCAGGAAAGATGACCTTTTCACTGGAGAAAGCAATATTATGGATAAAAATCCTAATGATGAATTTGTTTGTTACAAATACACAGCTTTCACTTCACAAAACATTAATTGATGGACTGGACTTTTTGACTTTTATGAGCTGTTTGGACCCGTCATTATGACGGCACCCATTCACTGCAGAGGATCCACTGGTGATCAAGTAATGTAATGATAAATTTCTCCAAATTCTGATTGGACACATTGGATGACATAAGGGTAAATACCTTTTCAGCAAATTTTCCTTTTGGATAGGCAAACTGAAATTTTCAAGTTAAAAAAAGTGTTAATTTTTTTGCCTACTCTTTCAGACGACGAGTCTAAAAGTGCTTCAGAAGTAATTAGTGCAACTCTCATTTTCCTGCCAGATTGGTGCCTTTCTGCACAACATGCATCAGTGTGCACAGAAGGCAATTAAACAGGAGAATCCCCATTAACTTTTTTAGGAGCGTGAGGAATTATGCACAGACCTCATTTGTATCCAGACACTTCCCTGCGACATTTTTAACTTTGCGGCTTTAAGGTTTATGTGTACTGCAATAACAAAGCTTATATATTGTGTATCACATTCTGAAGCTAATAATAATTCGAAAATGTCCTAGTATCTAATTCATTTCAGTGCAGCAGTCTGCACTTTGCAGTCTTTTTTAAATGCCAGTTTTATGGATGTCATCCGGAGCCAAGAAACATTTAATTTGAGAGGAAAAAAGGAGTTTGATGTACTTTGTAATTTGCTTTAAAGCTTCATTGCACTAAGTTAGTCAAAACCTCGAATTCATAATGCATACATAGTATAGCTGCGCATCGGTTAAGCTGTACGTACCACCTGAGATAATTGCAGTGATTTTACGCACAATCGTCCAACAGAGACACCCCAATGCCATGCAGAGACATCCTTGAAAATACAGAAAATTGCCTTTTTCCCTCCCTAGAGAATGTGTCAGACGAAATCAACAGGGTGGAAAAATAATTGTTTGTATTGCATGTCATCGTTTCTCCACACAGTAAACAAAATGAAAGGGAATTCTGAGGATGAGTGGTGAACGTTATTGACACAAACCGTTCTCCAGTCTTTTGTCCCCATCTAATTCCGATCATTGACGAGAGTGACATTATATGCTGATTGGCACACTGCACTGAAAGGAAAGTCGTCACCGTTTCCAGTGAAAACGAAGGCACGTGGCTTGTCACTGTGCTCCCCTGCAGTTAGTGCATGTAGGAGTGCTCTCCTGGGCATTTTCTCATTTATGATTGCTTTTCACTCTTGGCACTTCCTGGACACCCAATCCCCTTCTTTCTCTCTCATATATATGTAGTTTGACTGGCGGGCAGTTCCTCATTATTTGCATTCTGATACCTGCCAGCACTACTGAGAGAAGGGACTGGTGCTGCCGTGACAGAGCGGGTGGATTAATGCCCGAGAAACAGCGAGGGAAGTCGGGGAATAGTTCATTATGGCACATATACGACATTTTAACACTGTGATGCTCTTTCTAATAACATGGCATAATAACAAACACCCAAGACCACTGAGACCCCACCTGAGGGACCGTTCTGCCTGTGGGGACCACATTGTCTTTTTTTAGAGCATTGTGCATTTAATAGTGTTCGGCTTCTGGCTCTTTATTAATAGATAAAGCAGTGTGTTTGTGGCATCTTCTACTGGAGAGTAATAGATTTGGAGCTCAAGAGCTGAAAAATATTTGGAATGTGGAATATCTGGAAATGTATTTGTAATGTATTTGCACAATATGTAAAATTATATGAAACAAAATATATAAATTTAAAATATTTATTCTTTGACATATACATGCATATGAATATATACATATTTAATTGCACATTTTAATTGAAGATGTCATAATAGCAATGCCATTACTTCAAGTTCTCATGTAATTACTGAATAATAATCTCATGCATTTCAATTACACACACACACACACACTCTATTAACAACACTACTAAATGACAAAAGTTCCTCAGTAAATAGAAAAATTTGCTAATGTAGTTAAAGACTTTAAATGACTATAAAATTCTTATGAATATTTATATTTTTAAAGTGTCATTCATGTAAAATACTAAATGAAATATTAACTGTGTATTGAGAAAAAAAAAAATCCATTGGGTTAGTTATGAGAACCTGTAGCTGGACCAACATTGGACTGCAGGGAGAAGTTGCTGTATATTTATATCACTATTGAGTCTCAAAAAAAGGGAAAAAATGGCAGTCAGCAAAAATCCCTCAACACTACAAAATGACTTGTGTATTTGGGGATAAAATATACAGCTATTCGACGGAAATATTTATTAAATGTCAAATTGATGGTGTCAGCGGTGCCAGCCTACAGCCTCCCAATGCCACTGGTGCTGACGACGCATAGCCATCCCTCAAAAAGAGCCCCGTGGTTCGGCACAAAGACAAATTATCCTTTCATTTGAAACGGAGTATTTCCTTAAATACCTGCTGTGCTAACGAGGCCCTCATGTTGTGTTTGAGTCTCACTCGTCGCTCTATTAGCGTCCAGGGCCTGAGCGCAGGGCTGATCTCACTGAGTGATTAACTAAACCTCGGGGCTGACAGGCCTGCGAGCCTCTACGGAGGGAGAAGCCGGACTAATGTGGGTCTCTGTTTAACAAGCCTGGTGCAGATAGGAAAGATAGGAATGAGGGGACCGAGGTGGGAGGAGGGTGATGGTGTGATGGCTGCTCAACTACATGAGAGAGACTCCCGGGCTGACAGTAGTCAGGCAAGCCCCCTAATAAGCGGCTCCTGATGGATGCCTGAAAACTGGAGGAATGCAGTAGTGCACTAAAGGTTTGAATGTTTCTGTAACCGGCTCTAAAAGCAAATGGCAGAACATGTCAACACTATTCACAATCACACTGCTAAGACAGCACTGCCTTCTGTCACAATTCATAATCAATTAGTTGAACAGATAACAGGGGAGTGTGTTGGACTTTAATCCAGAGTTTACACACTTGTACACAGTAACAAAATGCACCAGTAGGCTATTATAATATTTTGCATGTTTAGTATTTACATACGATTTATTAAATGAAATTAAAATCAAAGTTTAATCAATTTGAATTTGTAAACATTTGAAAAAACTACAACATTACAGTATTATATATGTAATATTTAAATGGATTTTGTTATTTTTTGTGATCTTTTAAATTTACATGATGTAATATATATTTTTGAAAGAAATTAATACCTTTATTTAGCAAAGATATATTAAATTGATTAAAAGTGACAGTGAAGACTTTCACATTATCAAAAATTGCTGTTTTGAAAAAAAAGTTTCCATTAAACTGATTTCTGATTTCTTTTCAGCTGATAATAATAATAATAATAATAATAATAATAATAATAATAAATGTTTCTTGAGCAACAGAATGATTTCTGAAGGATCATGTGTCACCAAAATTCAGATTTGCCATCACAGGAATAAATTACATTTTAAAATGTAATTTATTTCTGTGATGAAATGTAATTAAAACATGTTTTGTTATTTTAAGATTTTATTATTTAGCATTTTAGTATTATTGAGCAAGTAAAATCTTACCCCAAACTTTTGAAAATTTTTGCAATTAATAAACAAAATTACAAATTATAAAATACACACACACACACACACACACACACGTACGTAAATATAAACACACATACAAATTGTAGAAAAATGAGAAGTTTATGCTGTATTTGATCTATTATTTTGGGGAAAACACGCATAAAGAGGTTCAAAGAAGCTCAACCAAAACCAATTTTACTTAATATGAGTTTTCGGAAATTAAACAAACAAAAGTGATTAGAAAGTGTTGTAATACAGGAAGTCAAGCTTTGCTGAAGAAGGGATTTCAGGCACTAAATTAAAGGAATATTCCTACAGTACCATCTAGTAAAAGGGTAAGTTATCTTTCTTTTTGAAGATGGTGGAAGGAGACAGAAAGAAAGATTGGTTCTCAACAATAGCTACGCATGGCGTGATTATAGTCATTATGGTGGAAGTAAACTGACAGCTATGCGATGTCCTGGAAGTATTGCAAATGGCTGAACGCGATATGTATAGTTGACAATCTCTCTTGAGGATATCAAATTGTTTGAAAACAGCTTAATTAGCAGCTAGATCCTTTTATCGTTACAGACGAAAGCTCTCTGGTGTTCACGTCCTCAGGTTTCAAAGCATCACATTCAGGAGAGAAAATGAGTGACACTTTAAATAACATTTCAATTAACACACTAAACATAGCATCTAAACAAACACAATTACAACCTGCAAGTGTAAAAGTCACCAGTGTTTACTTCAACTTTCGATGACAAAACCTCATTTGTATTGGTTTCAAGAAAGTGGGAATAAGGCCAAGGTAGGTTCAGCCTGTTCCTCATTATCTCTCAGAAACGTAAAAATGTGGTGAAGAAACATATCAGATGATAAAACCTGTGGCAGAGACCAATTTCCATCAGTCAGCCTAGCACTGTGAAACCACCGCAGTTTCTTTGTGTGTTCAAGTCAGCATTTTATCAGCATATTAAAACTACTCTGAGCTGTGACTGCAGAAAGCAGCGAGTGCCCATTCCTCCTTTTCTGTGTGACATGCTCTGGAGCTTGCTTGGTATATTGTTTGTAGGTATGAGGCTATGTCAGGATACTGTAACAATAAGAGAGCACTGTGCCCTCTGTGATGTATGGTTGCTACCTGGTCTCATGACGAAAACGTAACTCTGGGAACTTTTTCGCAAGATGCAAAATACGTACCAATAAGTACACACTGTATCCAACAGTTTCCAACAGAAATGAACATCGAGCACTTGTAACTGTTTTCGTAAACAGTTATGATTACAGCTCCATATGTTTCACTTTCCGGACATAACACGCTTGCTAGGTGGCTCAGCCGGCACGGAGTTGGACTTAGGATGCGAAATCCTTGGATATGAATCCCATCAAAAACATGACTCACAATGAAAGCACTGAAAGATGAGGGAAAGAAAAACAAGCTAAAACGGCATGCTTGTGATTATGATTTTATGTCACATTCGCTTTTGTTCAAACAACCGGGTAGGTTTAGGCGTAGTGCAGATGGTACATTATTTTAAAAACTCACGGAGCATTAAACTTACAGAGTCACTCAATGGACATTTCAAGTCAGAACTGCGGTGACACGTACAAAACCATAGACTGTAAAAAAAGATGGACGACGCGTCTTCACTTCCTTCCACT